>JAGTTH010002736.1:0-305853 GCA_022606485.1 Agraylea sexmaculata | reverse complement strand
TCAATAATCAACAAATTTAAATGCAGTCTCACTACCAACATTCTATTCTTATTTTGAATATATGGCTCAGTTCCATAAAGACTTAAGAGCACACGGAATTTTAATGCTTGTACCCTGATATATTAAGGACTATTTTTCTGTATATAGCGACTCTGTATACGCTGAGGATATTTGAAAGATCTGTACAGACATATAACATACACACAGTTAGACAATTATATATATTATAATACATATTATGGAAGCTTGAAGAAAATTGTAAACGAAGATAACATTATATATATACCAACTTTTATTAATTCACAATTGTATAATGATAAATTCGATGATCAAAAACTTGAATTACATAATGTAAAAAATATAGAACCATTGCATTTAAAATTTGTTGAAAATATTGTAAAACATAAGTTTAAAATCATAAATTTCATAATAATTACTTGTATCATAATTTCATACTTTTTTATAAAAAAAATATTATAATAAAAAGAAATTTCATTATCAACCAGCACCTGTGAAACTTCCATGGGAAGTTCAATTCTAGGTAGGGAGGAGTTATACACTTCATAATTTCTATATACCTGTTTCTATATACCTGTTTTCATATTTTATTATGTGTAATTGTTTTGTCACGTGATCGCTTCGTGATATTGTCATTAACGTATCACACTATAAATAACGAAAGCGACACATTATTTTGTCATTCATTATCATTCTCTAGCTATACTTCGCTTCATTTGTCTACCAATAAATACAATAGAAAAACAAAGTTGTTTTTTTATTAAAAAAGAAATAAGGAACCTCATTTCTCACGCAAACTTCCTGTTGCAATAATATGTAATCCTACATTATCCTTGAATTAAGAACTAGCAAAACAACGTCCTTGATCTGCGATAATTCTAACTGGAGCACCAAATAAGGATAAACACTTTTAACCGCTCTAATACTATTTACCGAATCGATTTTTGTAGGTTCTTGCAATATTTTCATTATTCTCACTAATGTCAGAAACTAACTTCACAATTTCAGAATCTTTTTACTGTTCTACAAGTAACCAATTATCAGGAAGAACAATGATATCTATCCGCTTTATGTTCTACAATATCAAAAAATGATAACTATTGTCTCGAGTAACTGGTTTTTCGAAAATAAATTCACGTAACTCATGTTATCTCCTGGTCTATGAATTATATCAAAATCAAGTATTCGAAAAGGCACACTACATTGAAACTAAATTAAACAAAACTCAATGTTAGTAAAACTATACAAATCCTCTCCAAAGTATAATCAACACCAGATGTTCCAATTACAAGAATATCATCCATACAAAAAAAATCTGAAGACGTTTCGTAAACTGCACGGAAGATATAAATATTCCCATAGGCCTTCTGTTGTCACAAACGAAGTCTTTTCAATGCTTTCCAATTGTTTTCATTAAACCCTCTATAATCAATACACATCCTACTTGTAACATCTCTTTTTCTATTACCTAAAGAATAGAAATCGCCCATGGATATGAACTATGTCCAATAACTTTCGCATCCAAAACTCGTGTAGTGTATTGAGCACATTTTGCATCTCCACGGGCGCTGAATACTGTCTTATTAGAATCCTCTATTCCAATTAGAACTGGCTTTACGTCAGCCTGCCTTGTATATTGCATAAAATAATCTTTAAATAAAATAACTCTTTCAAAATGCAAACCCATTTTCAACTTAAATTCAGTCAATAACCATTTCAAACGTTAAAAAGTTTGATACCCATGTATTTATTTTTATTATTTTATTTTACGACTACGCTTCGTAAACCTTGGTCCTTTTACCGACAGGTGGATTCCCTCAATTCAAATTTCAATAATAATTATTTGTAAAATAAATAATTATCCTGCAAAATATAATAACACCTCAATATTAATGTAAATTCCATCAACACTTTTGTCAGGATATCTATTTTATTGAAATACACCAGCGAGACCTTGAACATTGACTACCTGTCACTGTTCCAACTCATTTAGTATTTTTATACTTTGGTATTCTCTTACCACGTATACAAGCTGCTACAGATTCATCTCTATCATAAAATCATAATGAATTCAAAACTCTTACCAGGATTCGCCATATTACATGTCAGCTCTGAGATCACACAAATTTCACTTTCTTTCGCACAGACCTTTCTCCTTATGATCATTTATTAGATAGATGGTCAACTACTCCGCATCTGAAGCACGAGAGCTCCATCCAAGACTATCGTGAGACTTTTGCCACTCCGGCGTGCTTGCGATGACAAAAGTCCGAAATGGCGTCCAAGATGGACGCTTTGCCGCGCTTTGGTGGCGTCACCTCCACCGAACTCACAACTCTCAGCACATCTCCGAAAGCACTTGTTGAAATATCTGCCACCATGTTAGAATCTCTTCAAGATCCCTACCTGAATCCCGACTAATTCAAATCCTCACTTCTGATAACGAAAGGCACGGATCGGGGGCGCGGGAACATATATCATCTCATATACCCGAGACGGGCGATAACTCCTTTAATGTGGACGACTGATACATTTGGGCGTATTCAGGACTCAGACATGATAGAAATGGCTTCAAAGCACATATGAATCTCTCTCGGGCGACTACCGAAATCTCAACGACGCTCCTCGCTCAACAGTGTACAACTGCACCCTTTGCTAACTGACAGGCAACTGAGGCGCACACTGCTTTCAACCGGTCGCCGGGCATTTGAGAAAGAGACACTACAGAAAACGACATTTCATTAAAGTAAACTCAGTAACGGCAAAGCCTACTCCGAATACAAGGCCGTACAGCTGGAGCATCTGACGTCAAAAGCTGAGGCAGCCTTCACAATTTTATTGCTATCTCTCTCTCGGCCTCTTTTGTCGCACTCTACCATTAAGTGATACCATGCGTCAAAATAGTTATTAGCTTTAAACACCGTATATTTCCGAAAGAGACACATTTTATAGTGTTCAATTAAATAAAATTAATAACTTTATTATTATACACGTTGTTGTTTAAAAATAAAACCAAAAATCTATTAAAATACCGAAAACACCGCATGTCGTCAATTGTCAGCTTGCACATGATGTTGGCATGACCGTGTTGCTGTTGCAAGAATGGTTTACAAGTGCTGCGTTCCAGGATGCAAAGGCAACTATAACCTGCACAACAAGGCTTCTGTCTTCTCCTTCACAAAGGATCCATAGTTAAGGACTAAAGGGCTCCAAACTATCCACCGGGAACACTTTCAACCTATCATTTATACTAAAGAAAATAACCTCAAACATTTGACATGTTTTCAAAATACTTGTGACAGCACTACTGATAAATCAGATGGTTGAAGAAGGTCTGCGAGCTGCATTTCAAGAGAGAAGATATCCTGACACACGCCGAAGTCTATGATGAAGAAAGTCGACAAAAATTGAGTGTTAAAAGTAAAAATCTTGTAAAAATAAAAAAGTACAATGCCAACAATATTCCCAAATTGCTAAAAAAATTTACAGTGCCGGGAACATCCCGAAAAAGTGTAGTAGATAAGTGCATTCGTTTAGAAAATAATTATTTAAATAAATCTTTAGCTGAGAGTTTGAAGACCGAGGATGGATATTATAAAAAAATATGTATTTAATAGTAAATCAACTACAGAGTTCATTTATATTATTATTAAGTGGTGGAATTTTATTAATGTCATAGGTATAAAATAGGGATAAAATATTATTGAATCTTTTAATGAAACCACTAATCTTAGATGAATTAAATCACAGATTTTAAACCCTTATGTTAACTTTGTATATTTCTTTAACTATTAATAGTTTTGGCGGTGAAGAGATTAATATTATAAATTTCAATAATGTAATAAATGAAGATAATTCTATGGATATAAATTATTTAAATGTATATACATCTGAATACTTCAGACTTTTCAATTAATTAATCTGAGGAAGAGTTTAATAATGTATCATCACACTTGCCAATTATAACTTGCATATTGCTCCAGATAAGTTTTGAAATTTTTTAAATGTAATATTTGTAAAATGAGTCTTTTTAGTATTGGAGAAAAAATACTTTTAGATTTGCATTCACACTATAACATAATAAAAAATATTGATAGAGGTAGCTTAATGTATCCACAACCAGATATAATCAATGTTGTGTTTTATAATTATTTGACAATAATTAAAATGAAGAGTGGGGAATATAAATGGAAGTTTTTAAAACGAACTTACCACAGAGCTTGTTTTATTATTTTCCAAAAAAAATTGTTATTTAAAATGTTTTTTTAATGGTTTTTCAATATCTACATTCGCAAATTACAAATTCCACATCACATTTTAAAAGTTCCCACCATCATTTTTTGAACAATTATGTTAAAAAAATTAATGATGGTGTTGTTTCGAAAAATTTTAAATCTAAAAGAAAATTAAATACTTGAACATGGCTATTGATTTTTCTTGTATGCTTTTTATTAACTTGCTTATGATATAAATGTGTTTTTTTTTTTTATTTCAAAAATATTTTTTTGGTTTGTGGTGTATTTAAGAAAATTTGTCCTTTTTAGCATGTTCTTTGTTGTTTTCTTAATAGATTAACGTAACGATGAAAATAATTAGGAACCAAATCCAAATTATTCCCAATATAAATGTCCACTATCTGAAGGTATTCAATTATACTGAAAACTTGATACGGCGTCGTAATGACGATGTCGAGTTGTATAAAAAACAATAGACCCGCAACGAAATGAGTTTTTTAAAAAGTTACGGCCGATTGAATTTTTACGTGTGTCAGTTTTCGACTTTGAACAAAAAGTCAAGCAAGCTTGCAATTATACTGAAAACTTGATACGGCGTCGTAATGACGATGTCGAGTTGTATAAAAAACAATAGACTTCGCAACGAATATGAGTTTTTTACAAAAGTTACGGCCGATTGAATTTTTACGTAGTACAGTTTTCGACTTTGAACAAAAAGTCAAGCAAGCTTGCAATTATACTGAAAACTTGATACGGCGTCGTAATGACGATGTCGAGTTGTATAAAAACAATAGACTCCGCAACGAATATGAGTTTTTTAAAAAAGTTACGGCCGATTGAATTTTTACGTAGTACAGTTTTCGACTTTGAACAAAAAGTCAAGCAAGCTTGCAATTATACTGAAAACTTGATACGGCGTCGTAATGACGATGTCGAGTTGTATAAAAAACAATAGACTCCGCAACGAAATTGAGTTTTTTACAAAAGTTACGGCCGATTGAATTTTTACGTAGTACAGTTTTCGACTTTGAACAAAAAGTCAAGCAAGCTTGCAATTATACTGAAAACTTGATACGGCGTCGTAATGACGATGTCGAGTTGTATAAAAAACAATAGATTTCGCAACGAATATGAGTTTTTTACAAAAGTTACGGCCGATTGAATTTTTACGTAGTACAGTTTTCGACTTTGAACAAAAAGTCAAGCAAGCTTGCAATTATACTGAAAACTTGATACGGCGTCGTAATGACGATGTCGAGTTGTATAAAAAACAATAGACTCCGCAACGAATATGAGTTTTTTAAAAAAGTTACGGCCGATTGAATTTTTACGTAGTACAGTTTTCGACTTTGAACAAAAAGTCAAGCAAGCTTGCAATTATACTGAAAACTTGATACGGCGTCGTAATGACGAGGTCAAGTTGTATAAAAAACAATAGACTTCGCAACGAATATGAGTTTTTTACAAAAGTTACGGCCGATTGAATTTTTACGTAGTCAGTTTTCGACTTTGAACAAAAAGTCAAGCAAGCTTGCAATTATACTGAAAACTTGATACGGCGTCGTAATGACGATGTCGAGTTGTATAAAAAACAATAGACTCCGCAACGAATATGAGTTTTTTAAAAAAGTTACGGCCGATTGAATTTTTACGTAGTACAGTTTTCGACTTTGAACAAAAAGTCAAGCAAGCTTGCAATTATACTGAAAACTTGATACGGCGCCGTAATGACGATGTCGAGTTGTATAAAAAACAATAGATTTCGCAACGAATATGAGTTTTTTACAAAAGTTACGGCCGATTGAATTTTTACGTAGTACAGTTTTCGACTTTGAACAAAAGTCAAGCAAGCTTGCAATTATACTGAAAACTTGATACAGCTTCGTAATGACGATGTCGAGTTGTATAAAAAACAATAGACTCCGCAACGTAATTGAGTTTTTTACAAAAGATACGGGCGATCGAATTTTTATATAGTTTTATTAATAAATAATTGAATCATTTAAAGTTACGCAATTTTTATTTAATTTTAAATAGGTCGTATTGCAAATTTAAGTGGTTTCCTAATGATGTTATTATAAATATTTAAAAGATGTAAGATGATGATGTAAGATATTTAAATGATGTAAGATGTAATGATGTAAGTAAAATTTATAAATATACTCAGGACTGTGGAGACAGACAAAATCAAATGTATTTGTGAGAAAAGGTATGTGATTTTATGAAATGTCCCTTAAACATTTAAGTGGTAATTTAAAGTTTCACTTATTTGAAACATACTCAATTTTATTTATATTTAGTATCAAGTAGTTTGAGGAGACATTTACAATGTTTTATGGTGTATATTTAAATATAAAAATGCAAAAATAAATATACACTTAAATAGAGCCAGTCAAAGTATAACGTGCGAGAGTATCGAAATATTCCTACTTTCGAAGCTCTTTTCTCTAAAATCATTAGATTTTTTAAATTATCAATGTATTGTTGTGACAAAACTATTAATTTAAAAATAAAATCGAATGTAAAAAGCACAAAATTCGTAGTTATTTGGTTTTTTTGAGCTTTTTATCGTCATTTATATTTGACGGCCAAATGCGTATTTTCAACCTCAAATATAATCTCTTTTTCGGCATCTCTTAGTGGCCAAATTTGACCCTCCTCAATAAAATATCAATCTCAAAGGGTTATTTTATAGTGGCTTTATTACAATGAAGTACTTTTTTTCGATTGAGAGCGTAAGGCATAGTTAAAATAAATATGTTGTGCAAATTATACTAAATCCTACTAATCTTATTGACAAAGTACACTTCTTTGTGTTTCTGAATGTAATTATAATTGAAAATTATGACTGAAAGTATATCGTGTTTTTTTTCATCAAAATCACTTCACAGTAAGTCGTCACAAGATTTTATAAAATATATATTAAAGTTATGGGTTATGTTCAGTATTCAAGTATCATTTATTACGTAATAAGATATTATTGGATAAATAAATCTATCGGAAGGATTCATGACTGTGTGGTGGTCTGGGGAAACATATTGCCATAATAATAAAGTTAATATCTGTAATAATGAAAATTATTTAAACATTGACATTTACCAATAACACACAGATTAAAATTAAATAATAATAAAAGCACTGCAACTGATGTTTGATTTTATAAAATACACATTCAATATGTATAGTGGAAATTTTAAATGTTATAAATTTCTTAGTTAGTGTTAAAGCTTGCCTTTCAATTGATCAATCTTTTGTGTCGCTGAATAAATAATTAAAATATTATATGTTCACTAAGTAAACAATATCACATAATCATGTAAATAATTTACACAGTATTTTCCACAATATTAAAAAAAACTTTTGTTTAATATTTATACATATTAGTATGATTATTGTAGTAATTAAAATAGTCTGTAGCCACAAAATCATATAGTTATTGTCATCAATAATTTAATAAGTTCATTGTAATATTTACAGAAATTTTTTAAAAATATTTTAATAAAATTAAAATGTGTGTTTTTTTTACTATAAATAACTTATTTTTATAGTTTAATTAATTACTAAGAAGTCGAAATTAAAAATAACATGCAATGCATAAATATTAAGTTGTTCATATTGCAATAATTAAATTGTCACCTGTCACAAATGCGCCTGCATTCACCTGCCAAACACCACTTCTACTCTACGGTAAGTTTTTTTTGTATTTTTATATAATACATTACACAGAGGCGGCCTTTGTCCCTTTCGGCCTTTGCCCGAATACAACATTCGCCCTTGGCCCTGCGAGTGCAGTGCAAAGGCCGCCTCTGAATAATATTCTTTGGCCAATGGCTCCTAATTCATAATCCAGTCACTCAGTATTTATTATACGCGATCCTTTGCCAATGACACGAACCCAATTACATTGATTGGTTCTGTAAAATAATAATTATATGAATATGAAAGACCATCTCAATGATTAGTGTCACTTTTAATATTAAAATATGCATATCTCCCATATATGTCTTATTTATCACCAACTATAATATTACCTGTATCTCTATCAATCTATCTGGCTTCATTCTGTCACATCTCTTTTCTGGATCTTTCAATAGAGACTAATAATAATATTCTAATATATGAACACAATACATTTGTACACTGACACTTAATATTATTATAAGGAATATAAATCTCACTTCACATAAATTAAATGATTGTGACCTTTGATTATTTTAACTACAGTCATTTCTAACTCTTATGTATCTGTAGTTAAAAGGACAAATTAAATGATTTTTATGTTAAATTTAAGATTTATATTCAATTTAATACAACATTTCTCATTGATTTTTTGACATTGAAATTATATATACTACTTTAAAATTATATTAAATTGCTTAATTTAAATTATAACTATTTTGTACTCTTTCCCCAGTAATATTTATGGATTAATTAATCTTTTCTGCCAGGTCTTGTATTTTGAAAAATATAATTATTATTCTAAGATTTCCACACACTATAACATTCTTGCTTATTAATTTTAATTCTCTCTTTTCTTCACTAATCCTAATACTTATCTATGGAAAAAAACTTGTTTTGTGCAATTTCCTCAATTCTATCAACACTATCAACAATTTACTTATTAACTAAATATAATTTATCAAATTTAAAACATACTTATATCATTATAATAATAAGTCATAATAATACACAAATTAATTTATGATTAATAATTAATGATATTTATTTGTGTATTTCACGGCCCAGACCTTCACGTCTTCTTCTCATCTTCTCAACTGCTGGACTTCATCTTTCTGTGAGTAAAACTTGATTTGATTATATTATTTGTAGATGTAGTAGATGGGCAGTAGGGTGTTTGTTGTTTAATATCATTGAAATACATCAATCAGTCAGATTGCAATACTATTAGGTTGGTTCATAATTTCCTAGCTTCATTTGTATATCCAGTTTCTTTTTTATGCACATTACACAGATTAGTCAAAAACCCTGCCCTCTTGTTTACTCATGTATGTACTCGTATTCGTTTACATTTATACTAACGTGATATGTTTGTTATATATATTTCAGACAAACCATGTCATGCCAAGATCTTCACCTCGCCGGCCAAATAGGCCTTTACCTGCTCCGTGTCGTCGAGCAGCTAAAAACACAAAACAACAAATTAGAGGACGAGCTCCGCCACTCCAAGCAGACGGTGGCCCAACTCCAACACGACGTGGCCCGCAAGACGGCCCTCATAGCCTGTCTCATAGACGAGGAGGAGGAGGAGGACATGGCCATCCGCCAACAACAACAAGGATCAGCGTGCGCCTGCCACTGCCGGGCACAAAACCAGGCACTACACCACCAAAAGGAAGAACTAGCGACCCAAGTGCGCACACTATCTGACGAAGTGCACAGACTCCGGGATAAATCCCGTCGAGCAGCACTCTCGGCCGAGAGGGTCCATCGACAACTGGTCCTAGAGCGGGAAAAGGTGCCAGCCTTTGAACGCTCTATGGCATCACTCATCACCGGAAAGGACCTGGAGATCGCGGAGCTCAACGCGGAGTTGCGCGACCTACGGACGGCGCTCTTCCAGACGGCGCACTTGCCACTGGACATCGAGGACATCGAGGACCAGGAGGACCACCCCACACTCGAAGAGGAACTGGAGGCTGCCCGCAGCCACACTTACAGGTTCATGGATGTGGAGGAGGACGACGGATCCCCTCCCCCGCCATGGCCAAAGCCGCCGCCACCGCAGACGGATGGTGTCACTGTTCCCGCCACCGCCACCGCCACCGCCATCGCCACGCCAGCCTTGTATTGCACCCGCACTGGTATTAATAATATACTGGGTGCGCGTGGAATCCAAGGCTCTACTGCCCCTTGCTCCTGCACATCCCTCTGCGACGGCGCCATCATAGTCATCGACAGGGGACCACTACACTCCCCGCCTTCATTTTAATTTTTATTTATTTTCACTTTCGCGGCTTATAAGTCATATTTTTGTTATGTGTATATTATAAATGTGTATTATGTCAATTAACCCTTCTTCTTTCAGGTTCTTCTCTCTTTTCTGCTTTAATTGTAATTTTTTTTACTTATAAGTCGTTTTGTGTATTTTAATCTTAAGTCGTCATGCGTTTTAACTATAAGTCGTTATGCGTTTTAAGTATAAGTCGTTTTAATTATAAGTCGTTATGCGTTTTAAGTATAAGTCGTTATGCGTTTTAAGTATAAGTCGTTTTAATTATAAGTCGTTATGCGTTTTAAGTATAAGTCGTGATAGGTTTTTCATTAGTCGACTAGTGATTAGTTTTTAAGATTTGTCATATTTTTTGTGTGCTTTGTTAATCCACTATTTTTCTTACAGTTTCACGACCCCCCCCTCAACAATACAACCCCCCCCCCATACTGCGATTTTATTTACTAATCTTGTGTTTTATTACAGCTTTTTTTAAGGAGGTTTTTTAGTGGGTAAAAGTCCCACACACCACCAGGCTCGCGCTGGTGATGGTCTTTTGAAGATTTTTCCTCCTTACGAAAACAAAAAAAAAAAAAAAATGTGTATAGATAGTGTATAGAATCAGAGATAGGTCTAGGAGAAAGTGGCGGTGAACATTAGGTCAGTCCACAAGCTTGCAAAGTCCGTAGTCCGTAGTCCGTAGTCCGTAGTCCGTAGTCCGTAGTCCGTAGTCCGTAGTCCGTAGAGAGCATGATCACTTCCTGGACAATGCACAATATATTCAATGTATAAAGTGCAAATTGCGATTTGTTCTTGTTTACTCATTTGCCTATATTCAGGCGCATCACGATGTGTTATTAACACAAAAACGTATTAACTGTTTACTCTAACACATTATTAAATTATAAATTATTTTTTTTATAATATACTTTGACTTCTACTGATATAAAAATAAACAACTTCAAAGCAATAGTGAAATCAAATCCCAAAATAGAACCATCCTATTAAAAAGCCAAAGAGAACATAAAAAACATTTACAAATTGAAAAGATAAATTAAAATTAGCCTAGTTATTTATATTTGTTAAGTGGATCGTTTATTTTTCAATTATTGTGTAGTAATTAATTGTGTTAATGGAGTATGAATCTTTTTTCAGAATGTGGATCCTAAAAACAACAGTGCTCCTTTATTATATTTGGAATGAATTGATTGAGATGGAAAGGGAAATGTATTAATGAACAGTGGTTCTCAACCATTTTGAAGTCGAGAAAGAAAGCATACAGATTTAACTAAAATAATAAACAAATAATATTTATATATTTTTCAGGGTTTTCAGATCAATATAATAACTCAACCAACAAATATTGAAGACCTAAATATGTTTATAAATAGCTGTTGTTGCTGATAGTGATGATGATAAGCCCTCAGGACCACAAGTTACACACTCATAATCAGACGATATATTGTAGCCTTGTTTGCCTATATTAAGGCGCACCCGTTTTTTAAATTTTATTAAATGGTTATTAACACAAAAACGTATCTAAAATTGACTTTGTATATAAAATATTATTATACATGAAATATGAGGTTAACACACAGGTTTTGGCATTCATTATTAATGTGCCATATGAGCTTTTATTATATTAAGACTATGACATTATTGTAAGTTTTCACATATGTCGTATCTTTGTAAATAAGATTCTGATATAGACTCAACTTGGATTACAATTAGTTTACATCATCAACGAATAAATTGTAGATTATTTTTTATGTTAGTATCCCATACAATATCACCATACAATAACTCACTTTTAATTATTATTAAATTAATTTCAAAATCTAATCCCAATTTAACTACAGCGGGTCTTGATTATGATTTCAGGGAAAGGGGATTAATGAACTCTAACAGTGATAGTGATCTCTATAGTGATGATGACAAGCCTTCAATCTTTAAAATACATATATTGTTTTTATATATTTTTCAGAAGTGATGATATATGAAGCTATTTATATTTTCATTTAGGAGTTTCCACGTTTTAATGAAACCATAGACACATTTTCAAAACATCAATTGACTAAGATATGTATGGTGTTCTTTAGTAAGAGTCAGTGTGAAAAATAAAATATTATTCTATAATTAAAATGGCAAGTAGTTTTTGGGGAATTCTCAATTATATTGAAAATTATCCGAGATTTTCCCCAGCTTTTCCGACTTTTAATTTTTCAGTGATACAACTAGTAAATATGACATTATTGTAAATATGGTTTGAATGAAAATTCACAATTAAATAAATTATGAAGGTAATTGCAATCAAATAAATGAATATATTTTATGAAGGATTCATCGTTGTGTGGTGGCCTGGGAAACATACATATACATTACGTATGTGTTACCAAAATATCCAAATCAATGTTAGTTTCATTATAAGAAAACTATTGGAAACAATAGCAAAGAACAGGTTAGTTAAGTTAAAAATATATTGTTCAAATTATTCTAAATCCTTTTAATCTTATTGACAAATTACAACTCCTTTGTCTCTCTTAAAAATAATTAGGATTGACTGAAATTTAAACTAGTTTTTCTTTATCAAAATTACTTTACAGAAGATTAAAAAAAACTATTCTCGTTCATCTGATTTTTTATTAATACATAATTAATAATATTTGCAGACCTCATTATAAAAATCTCTAAATTTTTTGTCTGTGTTTAATGAATTAAAATATCATAAGTATGTCAAAAAATATTGCATTCCTTCATCATGGGAAAATTTTTGTTAAAATATTCTGTATCTATAAAATCAAGTTATGATTATTCTAATAAATTAATTATTACATTTCAGCAATATTCTTTAGACATAATACAGTATTTTTTACACATAAAAACATATTTATAATCAATCACCTTTTAAAAAAAAAAGATAAGCGTTTACTAGAAATGGCATATTTTTCAATTATAATTAGAGTATTAATTGATCAAAATAAAAGATTTTCTTGCAATAAATAAATATTAAAAGTGCTTCATATTGCAATACATAATTGTCAACTGTGATTGGTTCACGTGGCGTCACCTGTCAGACTGCACTTGTTCTCTCTCTGAGGTAACACTTGATATTCTTATATTATATTACCTGTAATCACTGGCGGTGGTCACACAGGGCTGGTTACCTGCTTACTTAACTAGCTTGTACCTCCACGACTAGTTACTTCAAACTTCTTTGCTTTCACTTGCCCATAACTAGCCATGTTTAACCAGCCCTGTTTAACCAGCCCCGTTTAACCAGCCCCGTTTAACCAGCCCCGTTTAACCAGCCCCGTTTAACCAGCCCTATTTAACCAGCCTTCATCCATCATTCAGTCAGTAATTATTGCATTGGTTTCATCTGTCACATAATAATTATTAGTAATGAAGGGACATCTCAAAGATAAGTGTCAGTCAGTATTAATACTCCCATCTATAAATCTGTCCCATGATGTCTCACTTTTGCTGAGTCAATTAAATCGGGTGTTTAGTATTCAATCTTGGATAACAAGTCAAAGGCCCTTTTGTCACACTGACAAACTACTTTGATGAACTCTTCTTATATTTATAAGGAATACAAACCTTATTTCACATAAAGTATTGTGACTTTTGACAATCATTTCTAATTCGTTATTTACCTGTAGTTAAAAGGACAAATCGAATGAATTTTGAATTTGTGTTAATAACGATTTAAATTCAATTTAATACAACATTTCACATTGAATCTTTTACATTTAAATTATACTTCATTTTGTATACAAAATGAAGGAACTATTTCCCCAGTAACACTTATGGATTAATTAATCTTTTCTGCCAGGTCTTGCTTTTTGAAAAATGTAATTATTATTGAAAAATATAATTAAGATTTCTACATAATATAACACTCTCAATTATTAAAATTATTTTTTTGTGTTTTCTTTTCGCTTTCAATAGTGGCTAATTTTAAAAATATATGGACACAATATATTTGTCCATTGACACTTAATATAAAATTATAAATTTTGGAAAACTGTGGAATCTTTAGAATATGATGATACTTCTAATTAAACAAATTGCAGGAAAACAACACATATCCAAATTTTTTTAAATAATCTCAATTTTAATATTTTTATGAACACATAATATTAATAATATTATTTATTTATATTTCAGTACATTTGGCAGCACCTTCTCATAGCCTTCAATAGCCACTTGTTTTTCTGTGAGTAAATGTTTACATTATTATAATTATGTAGTTGATAGTGTTGACTTCTTGGTGGAATTCTATAATTAAAGAAATATGTTATTTGTAATTGCCACAGTAATTTTATTACAGAATGTCGGTACTTTCGACTACTAACTTGACTACAATATAACTTCAAGTTATCTTATTATGTAGTATATTACACATAATATTTACCCTCTTGTCTCTTAAAGTAAGGGCAAGTGTTCAACTTCTGTACTATCTCAATTGTTATACTTTTCAACTTTTTTTTCTCAAAGATCAGTAAAGATAAAAACTTGGTTCTTTTAATTTTTTATCAGAAATTATTTAAATTACGTGTTTTATATTTTTAGTTTTGATAAATCATTCTTTTTTATATGAATGAACAAATCTGTGTAACGTTTTGGCCTGTGTATACTCGAGATGGTCCTGGATAGCCTATTCTAAAACTACAATAGTAACTTAAATTCAAAATATTTTTATATTCCCCACAAATTTTTTCACGGTGTTGTCCAGAGGTAGGACATCCTGTTTTTTTTTATTTTGCCTGGGATTTGAATTTGGGGTTATGATTAATTGAAAAGATCAAAAACTATGTTAACAAACTATTTCACTATACATTTGTGTATTTATATTTATTGAAAATGATTTCATTTGACCAGAAAAAAAAAACGAAAACGCTTTTATCGACAATATCATGAGTATCCTTAATACTGTGATGAGTTACTCAATACAATAAGTGTTAACAGGCTTAAAGCGGCTCTATCACGGGTATTTATTTTTATGTTCTGTAATTCCGGAGATCTGATCACTTGCCACTACTAATTATAATAATAACAATAAAATAAAGGGTTACTGACACAAATGTATCTGAAATCGACACATACTTTTTCACTTTTTTTAAATTGATCTTTATTATTAAGTTATAATTATTTTGGATTTCATTTAATGTTCACATAAATTTTTAATATTCGATAGTGATGATGACAAAAAATATTTTTGAATTGTTATTGTTATTATGCACAATAAACTGATATCATTGTATTGTTATTTTTCAGACCAATCCTAAAAATTGAAGAAGACATATCAAGGCTCGAGAATGGAGATTGACCTTGCAGGGCTCAAAAATCACGTCGATATATGTCGATAAACATATTTTATGTCGATAAACGTATCGTTGTCGGACGGATCCCGCGAGATTCTAAGGCCGTCGCGAGCGTCCGTGTTATGTTAATTAAGGATTATTCTTGAAGCTGGCCAATTGCGTGATAGCGTGCTACACCTATGCCAACGCGCATATTCTGATATGCTTATTTTGTGTTTTTTTATTGTATAGAGTCAATTTTGATTGTATATAGCCAATTTTGTTTGTATGGAGTCAATTTATTATTTCTTCGCCGTAATATTTAACGAATTACGTTGGGCAGATAGCACCAACCAGTATTGCACTGCTGGTTCTGAATTCTGTGTCGTGAAGTTGCGTCAGACGCCGCCTCTAAGGCCATAGTCACACCATGCACCAGTAATCTCGACAGTCATTTGGAAACCGTTGTAGGCCGGGCCCGAGGCAACGTCTGCTTCGGCGGAAGAATGACTTGAGAGCTTACAGATCTTGGGTTAGACATAATGTGTCAAGAAGGGGATTGGATATGTCCGATGACACGGCATGGTTTTCATTTCCAGCGGCCAATGCAACGGAGGTGTGTTTGTTCATCTGCAGTCGTTGTTGTTACGGTTTTACCAATTTATAAGTCTTTATTTTAATTATACAAGTCTTTTGTATTTTGTATTATATAGAGTCATTTTTACTGTGCCATAATATTTAACGAACCACTTTGAGCAGATAACATCAACCAGTATTGCACTGCTGGCTCTGAATTCTGTGTCGCGAAGTTGCGTCAGATACCGCCTCTAAGGCCATAGTCACACCAAGCACCAGTAATCTCGACAGTTATTTGGAAACCGTTGTAGGCCGGGCCCGAGGCAACGTCTACTCGGCGGAAGAATGACTTGAGAGCTTACAGATCTTGGGTTAGACATAATGTGTCAAGAAGGGGATTGGATATGTCCGATGACACGGCATGGTTTTCATTCCCAGTGGCCAATGCAACGGGGGTGTGTTTGTTCATCTGTGGTCGTTAATGTTACGGTTACGCATATTTATTATGTAACATTCAAATCTATTATAAGATATTATCATCTTCGAGACTTGCAAGTCATATTTTATATAAGCTATGTTATTATAATTGATTGTTAACATTTTTATGACTTATAAGCCGTATTTTTGTAATTTGTATGTATGTATTTTGACAATTAACTTTTTATTCTTACAGTTTTATCATTAGGAGGGCGAGGGGGGGGGGTCTTCTGATTTAATATTATTATATGCATATTTTGTTTTTTTTTTGTATAGAGTCAATTATTTTTGTTTTGTTGTTATTTTTATTTTTTGCTCGTTAAATTTTAAGTCGTTATGCGTTTTAATTATAAGTCATTATGCGTTTTTATTATGAATTGGTATACGTTCTAATTATAATTAAGTCGTCATAGGTTTTTCATTAGTCGACTAGTGAATAGTTATAGTTAAGATATTGTCATTTTTTTATTTATGTTATTATAATTGATTGTTAACATTTTTTATGACTTATAAGCCGTATTTTTGTAATTTGTATGTATGTATTTTGACAATTAACTTTTTATTCTTACAGATTTATCATTAGGAGGGCGAGGGGGGGGGTCTTCTGATTTAATATTATTATATGCATATTTTGTTTTTTTTTGTATAGAGTCAATTATTTTTGTTTTGTTGTTATTTTTATTTTTTGCGTGTTTAATTTTAAGGATATTTTCATTTTTTACTATGTGTGCTTTGTTTAATACGTGTTCTTATTCTTACAGGTTCATCATTTCTGCGATTTTTTACTAATCTTGTGTTTTATTACAGCTTTTTTTAAGGAGGTTTTTTAGTGGGTAAAAGTCCCACACACCACCAGGCTCGCGCTGGTGATGGTCTTTTGAAGATTTTTCCTCCTTACGAAAAAAAAAAAAAAAAAAAAAAAAGTCTGGTGATTGATTGCTCTTTGATATTTTTACTTCCATATGCTTGTGATTAAATTTAATAGAAAATATTGTGTTTTATTTTAAATATATCTTTACGATTTGGATGCCCCTTTTTTGTATTAATATAATAAATATCCAGGTGGAATTTGATAAAAACCAGCCTCGATTTTTGGCAGTTATAGAATGACTAAATATTTTCCAATCATAATTCGTAATCGATTTATATTTTTTAAGTCTTTCACAATCAGCTGTGTTATTTAATTAAGGAAAACAATAGACTCCAAAAGGAAATTGAACTTTTTATGTGCGGCGTCGTAATGACGAGGTCGATTTGTATAAAAAACAATAGACTCCGCAACGAATATGAGTTTTTTACGAAAGTTACGACCGATTGAATTTTTACGTGTGTCAGTTTTCGACTTTGAACCAAAAGTCAAGCAAGCTTGCAATTATACTGAAAACTTGATACGGCGTCGTAATGACGATGTCGAGTTGTATAAAAAACAATAGACTCCGCAACGAATATGAGTTTTTTACAAAGTTACGGCCGATTGAATTTTTACGTAGTACAGTTTTCGACTTTGAACAAAAAGTCAAGCAAGCTTGCAATTATACTGAAAACTTGATACGGCGTCGTAATGACGATGTCAATTTGTATAAAAAACAATAGACTCCGCAACGAATATGAGTTTTTTACAAAAGTTACGACCGATTGAATTTTTACGTATGTCAGTTTCCGACTTTGAACAAAAAGTCAAGCAAGCTTGCAATTTCACTGAGAACTTGATACGGCGTCGTAAGTTTTCGACTTTGAGGTCAAAAGTTGTATAAAAAACAAGATTCCGCAACGAAATTGGGCTTTTTACAAAAGTTACGATGTCGATTGAATTTTTACGTAGTTCAGTTTTCGACTTTGAACAAAGAGTACAAGTTACACCGATTGAATTTTTACGTATGTCAGTTTCCGACTTTGAACAAAAAGTCAAGCAAGCTTGCAATTTCACTGAAACTTGATACGGCGTCGTAATGACGATGTCGAGTTGTATAAAAAACAATAGATTCCGCAACGAAATGAGTTTTTTACAAAAGTTACGGCCGATTGAATTTTTACGTAGTTCAGTTTTCGACTTTGAACAAAGAGTCAAGCAAGCTTGCAATTATACTGAAAACTTGATACGGCGTCGTAATAAGAGGTCGATTTGTATAAAAAACAATAGACTCCGCAACGAAATTGAGTTTTTTACAAAATTTACGGCCGATTGAATTTTTACGTATTGCAGTTTTCGACTTGGAACAAAAAGTCAAGCAAGCTTGCAATTATACTGAAAACTTGATACGGCTTCATAATGACGAGGTCGATTTGTATAAAAAACAATAGACTCCGCAACGTAATTGAGTTTTTTACAAAATTTACGGCCGATTGAATTTTTACGTATTGCAGTTTTCGACTTGGAACAAAAAGTCAAGCAAGCTTGCATTTATACCGAAAACTTGATACGGCGTCGTAATAAGAGGTCGATTTGTAAAAAAAACAATAGACTCCGCAACGAATATGAGTTTTTTACAAAATTTACGGCCGATTGAATTTTAACGTAGGTTAGTTTCGGACTTTGAACAAAAAGTCAAGCAAGCTTGCAATTTCACTGAGAATTTGATAAGGCGTCGTAATAATGGGGTCGAGTTGTATAAAAAACAATAGACTCCGCAACGAAATTGAGTTTTTTACAAAAGTTAAGGCCGATTGAATTTTAACGTAGGTTAGTTTCCGACTTTGAAGAAAAACTCAAGCAAATTCAATTTCTTAATGATCCTTGAACTTAATGATTCCTGTGTGTGGAAGGCGTTCATAATATGTAGTCTGCTGCGTACAACTGGCAAAACTCTACTGAGATACTGTGGGATGTCGGTATTCAGGCCAATGGTCAATCAAAGTCGAGATTGTATTGATGCGGTTTATTAAGGCTGATCGGAGATGTGCAGTGGTCGTCGTTGGTCGGAGATGTGTGTAAGCTTCACGATTGCGATGGAGAGACTTGTCGTCCTCGTGAGAGCCTAATCGGTTCTCCTTTGTGGGCGGAATATGCCCCATATTTATACCCGTTCAATGACCGGGGAAGATCATTGTCTTTGATTGGCCCACGGAGTGACCTATGGCAGAGACGGAAGATTGTTAGGCTCGAAAGAGATATATATAGCAATAGAAAGAGAGGCAGAACAGGAAGCAATGTTGTTGACTAATACGAATTTGAATTTGAATGAACCAATGCGCGATGTTGTCATATGAGCTCATACTTGTTTATTGTTATTCTGTTGTGACAAAATATCATCATCATTTCAATCAAAATTTAAAAATCCTCCCGTCTTTATATTTCTCCCCTAATATTCTTGATTTTCTAATTAGAGATTGTAGAATATTAAAATGTAGTAAATGTTGTCAATAATAATTGGCCGTGGCTAATCGTAGCTACATAGTTTGTTTGAACAACCTTACACCGCAAATACTAAAGACTGAAAGTGCATGTACGAGCCCGTGAACTTACCAATACAATAACTAAAACGGTCGCTTCGTCCTTATCGCTCTGACGCAATCCGACTTACGATACGTAACACGAAAAATCAAAAAAACTCGTTTATCTCATTAAAAATTTATAAAAAATATATGTACATATATCACCATAATCTACATGAAAAGCGCAATTTATTTCTTAAATTATAAAAAAGAATTTTTGTCGCTTCGCCCTTGTCGTACTTTACGCCTTACATGTAACATGAATGCAGTAGTCCGCTATATTATCTTTACAGTGAATGAAAAAATATCAAAACCATCAAAATATGTGAAACACAATTTAGGTACCCCCTGAGTAGCTTATTATAAGTAGAGATAAAAAAGTCATAAAATCCATTATAAATTAATGTTAATGTCCAATCCATTATAAATAAAACAATAAAATTAATGTATCTTTTTTGTATGGAAGTTATATTATAGAATGAACACAAGTCAAGACTCAAGACACACCCGCCCCAAGCCATACAACAACATGAAGTAGATTTCAAAGCACGGCACAATGGCAATTTAAGAAGCAGACTAGCTCTCTGGTGATAATTATAAAAAAAAAACACTTTGATGTATCCTTTTATTTCAGTTTGCATGTAAGTAATGTTTACAAAAATTAATTGGATGAGATGCAACAAAGTATACTATACAATATTATAGAGAGATAGTGTATTTCACTATCAAATTGTCGATTCTTATGGATAGTTTCAATCAAAATGGTAACTTATTTCAAACAATAATTGTAATACTATGTAAATTAATAATACATATAAGAGGTGAAATGTTAAAATTAATTTAAATATTCCAAATATGCACTGGTGATGTGTTGATTACCATCATAAAACTTCAATAATGAATATGACAGGTACACTAAACAAATCACTATGCTTTTATTATAGGCACTGATCATTTTAATCAACAATTTCATATTAAATCTTTAAGCGGTGACTTTTAGAGTGTAAATGTGCTTCATATCGATTTCCAAATTTCATTCGACAGTACTTACATTTGTATACAATAATGGGTTTCTTACTGTTAATTCTTTTCATAAACAAATTGAACAACTTATGATGCTTTTTAAAATTAATGTTGTTTTGTAAAGTGATGTCCATTTTCCCATTTTGTGATTTTTGATTATAGTCTATTGATTTATATAAAATAGTGCTTTGTTGAAAAGGATTGGTTTTTTGTTTTTTGTTTAATAGGTTAGAAATATCTTTTGTGGAAAATCCGTTATTCATATTTGTAGTGATGACGGTGTCTTGATCTGTCTGAACTATTTTTTTTGGTCGTATTTGTTTTCTAGCTCTTCTACGAATGTCTTCAGAATCTTCAGTACCAATGTTTTCAAAGGTGAAACATGTGTGATTAGCAGACAAAAGTGGAGAACGTACGCTGGTGTTCTTATGTAGTCTCAAATGATTTTTCAAATAACTTGATGCTTTAAAGGAAGCATTACAAGTGTGACAAACAAACTTGTCTTTCTTTTTCAAACAAGATTTCTCATTCTCCTTATCATGAGGCACACGAAGTTTTTTCTTCTTTGAATGTTGTCTCTTACCAGCGGGAGATGTGACTGTTATTACATTAGTAAGAAGATCAGTTGGAGAGCACACATCCCCCGCTTTAGGAAAATCCTGAGCAGCAGTATGGTGCGGAGTGAGACGAGGAGTACTCATATCTTCATCGTCAGATGCCTCCATGTAATTAAACAACCTTGCCGGTCCCTGTGTTCTGGGCTGCACCGGAGCGGCTCTCACTGCGGCCACACTACTGCCTTGCCACCTGCACCACACAATGACCTTTATCAGAAAATATACATCAACATCATCATCACACTATCCCAAACCATTCATACTACAATTAAAATAAACTACTTTCTATTCTCATTTTAGCAAACTAGTATTTACATACATACATATGTATTAGAATCCCACTTAGCCTTATTACAATTACAAAAAAAAAATTACTAAACTAGAATCTAGTACTACTTATATAAAATATATATAAATTATACTATGCTTAGTTATTATTTAAAGTTATAGTTACTGTACATAACCATATTATCAAAATTTTTAGAAATTATTGTTATGTATCAAAAAAGATGAAATTGTACACAAGAAACTTGTTAATTAATTACCCAAAAGGTGGCACAGCATGTGTCGTGGCATTATGAACAATTCCGCTGTATCCAGAACTACGAACAACACTGTTCGGTACCTTTATGTTGCGATTCTCCACATTACTGAAATTGTACAAACAACACTATTATTATTCTATGTAGAAACAATAAGCTTAATTTAAATTGAAATTAACATAACAAAATAATAATACATGCATGAATTGAACAAAAATATGATATCAACTCACTGTTGGTCTCTTAAATGTAAATCCAATTGTGTTTGATCTTCTGCCATGAAAGAACATTTTGCACAAGCTTTTTTGTTATGAACTTTTGATACATGCGTAGCAAGCCTTTCAGATCTAGCAGCTTTGTAGTCGCAGAGTCCACAAGCAAATGGTTTAAGATGTGTATTAAGATGTCTCTTCAAACACCAATTATCTGCACCAGCCCAAGAACAATAACAGCATGCATACCTTTTCTCGCCTTTTTTCTTTGATTGACTCTGTTTACTATTATTAATTAATATTGTGGATTCTTGCTCTAGTTTAACTCTGTGTTCTACTTCTTGACGTACCACAAACTGTCTATCTATTGTTTGAGTTTGTATGATTTCAACAGCTTTCGGATAAAAGTTTCCCGATGCGACTTTTGGAATCTGCCTTCTAATTCTATTTAAATCGTAAGGATGATCTCTGTGCATTCGTAGAAAATGTTTTTTGACATGATCTGCACGATTAAATTGTTTTCTACATACATAACATTCGAAAGGCTTCTCTTCACGGTGAATGTTTTCATGGCGGGTGAATAAGTCTCGCCTATCAGTCGCATATGGGCAAGATGGACAGCCATACCTTTTTGAAATGCCAACGGGGCCAGCTGGTGGTATTACAGTTGCAACAGAAGGAGCAGACGATTGGTTTCTTTCAACTTCATTTTTTAAGCGTTGCAAATATTTAGTAACTTCATCTAGTACAGGGTTATTCTTTACAATCAAATCAGTATTTCGATCATCCGGTAAGCCATGTTCTCCAACGAGATGTAATCTAGTGGGTCTAGCCCATGCACTAGTATATGTGCATTGCGTCGGGGAAGAGACCATTGATGATGTTTTCCGCCGTGGCCGGGTCGCTCAGGAAAGCGTCTCCAGGCAGCCCCCGTAGTTTTTGTCGCACAAGCTTGTACGGCAATCCCCACGGGTCCTTGTTTACGGCGTCGCACAGTTCTTCCCAGCACCTGGCTTTGCTGTCTTTAATAGCCCGCTTCAGTCGCCCTCTTGCCTCCACATAGGTCGATTGATGTTCATCGGAGTGCTTCTTCCCTTCCTTTTTCCGTGCGGCTTGGCACTCTCGACGGAGATCGGCTATGGTATCGTTCCACCAGTAGGCCGATTTCCGATTGTTGCCTCCGCTACTGCGCATCGGCATTGAAGCATCGCAGCTGTTGTGGATGAGTCGGGTGACGAACCTAACCTAACCTAACCTAACCTAACCTAACCTAACCTAGCCTACCAACCAACCAACCTATGTAGGGCCATCTGGACAGCGCAGATATGTATTAATGCGCTTCCAGCTGCCCGCTGCGAGTAAAGTCGTGTGACTCGCCTCGGACGGGCAGGATGTTGTCTGTCGCTCCTCCTGTGTATACTTAACCTCTAATAAATACTGGCCAGTTTGACATCATCTTTTACTTCTCACTCCTTGCATTGATAATGGACCAACTCCATGGGCCATCTACTTGCGCCCATAATTATAATAAATTTCATAAAACGTACATTCAAATACATCAATAATAATAAAAATGAGCGATAAATTTGTTTATTGACATTGCAGCCGTGTAAAAAGAGGGTCCAACGTATTCTGAGGGTATGCGAACTGTATATCTATAAAAAATGTAATTTTAAAATATTATTTAATTTTAAAAATAAATATTCTAAAATAAAACTTACGAAAGGGAGAACAGTTGGAACGGAATGACGTCATGAAAAATTTGACGTTAGAAAATTTGGCATATGTTGGTTTCTCGACTGTTATAAAGTCAAATTATGTTGCGGAGTTAATTGTTTTCCACACAACTTGACCCTGTCATTACGGCGCCGCATCAAGTTCTCAGTAAAGTCGCGATCTTGCTTGACTTTTTGATCAATGTTTGAAACATAACCTTCAAAAAAGGCCAACTGGCCGTTACTTTTATAAATCACTGAAGTTTATTGCGGAGTTAATTGTCTTCTATACAACTTGACCCCGTCATTACGGCGCGCATCTCAGTGACATTGCAAGCTTGCTTGACTTTTTGATCAAAGTTGGAAACATAACCTACGTAAAGAGTCGATTTTATTATCTAATACATCATTTTATCAAGTTCCCATTAAACCGCAAGCTTGCTAGACTTTTTGATTAAATTTGAAAACCTAATCTTTCACGTCATCCGGCCGCAACTTTTGTAAAAAGCTTCATTTTGGTGCGGAGTTCATTTTTTTCATACAGTGAGAGACTGTCATTGCATACATCATTTCTTTTTCTTTTTTTGACTAAAATTGCCCAAAAAATGGAAATTTTAAGACCATTATATTATGCTAGGTTTATTTTGCTAAGATATCGATCGGAATTAGTTCGTTGACTTTCCTCGAGTTTTGACAGAAAATTCAACATTTTGCTCGATTTGTGTCTGGTTTCGCATGATACCGATTAAAGCTAATGCAATTTTTAATCACTGATATTCAATATTTAATGATTCTTGGGTAAAAAGTTTTCCCATGAAAATCACTTAAAAATCGATTTTTTTTCAATGAATGTCCGTCAAATGGCACAGTTTTGTATTAAGAAAAGACTAAAAAAAAATATGGTTTGGATGAATTTTTTTTTATTGTATTGTCTTTAAACAGGAGAATAATTACTAGAAACAAAAAAAAGATTACACAGTCTATACACATAATGAAATATAAGATACGACAAATATATATATATATATATATATATATATATATATATATATATATATATATATATATATATATATATATATGATTATGTACATTTTACATAAATATTATAAATTATGATGTTATCCACAACACCAAATAATATCAAATATGTATAATGAATGAAGTTTATTAAGTTTCACCATCGCACATAAATAAAATACATAGTAAAATATCAGACTACATCTATAAAAACACAATTCTATTATTTATAGCAACCTCGAACACTTTAAGTGTGTATTAAAAGTAATGTTGACATATTGAAAAGACAGGCATTAAAATTGAGATATTTTATGAGAAATAAATGATGACTAGGTTTTGATCACAGTTTCCAAATTAAGTAGGTGACTAATGAAATACATACCTGAGTTATAAGTACATATGTATCTATGAATAGCACAGAAAAGAGCAACCACACATTAACAAACATTTAAAAAATAAGAAAGATCATCATCATAAAAAAGATAAAAACAAAAAAGCTTTATTAGAGACTCATTCAATTATGTATTCGAGATTGAATTTGCTGATGTGTACATTTAATATTATCAAAAAATACACAATGTCATTAGAAAAATCTTAAAGTAATCAATATTAAATACACTATCAACAATAAAAAAACAAATGACTCTTGGAGCCAAATTCTGACTATCATCAGTTTTGGAGATCCTGGAGAAAACACCGGACTGATGATAAAATATTAGGATTACATAATGACAAACATTTATGTACATCTTTGGAATTGCAGGCAATATTTTAAATTTTCAAGTAAATGGCAGGAAGCACTGATATACATATTTTAAATCATGGTTATAAAAATGATTATATTCCACAAAATACAATATTTCATATACATATATGTATGTATATAGTCCCTTTCCAAACAACTTATGATCTATTCGAGTATAATTTGTAACTAAAGAATAACTCCTCAGTCACAAAATAGAGATGAACAAGTTACAATATAAAAAATGTATACCTGTGGTTTTAGTTATTTCATGTAATTTATTCATAACCGGCAAGTATAGTTCTGGCCACCTATCATGCAGATTCAGGATAATGTCCCTATCTATTCTTCCCTTAATGTTAATTCTTATTATTCATTATCAATTTATAATTTACATTTACTATCATTTATTTAAATAAGATAATAAAAATAAATGAAAAACAAAAGACAAGTGATAAGAATCAAAATTAAGGAAAGAATGGATGGTGGTTTTTAATATTCCGAAGGCATATTACGCATTAGACATAACTTGTTTTGAGATCAAAGGAAAATCTGACAAAAATTGCTGCTGATTGGATTTGATGTTTGTTTATATTTCTCCGATTGGCAGATGATATGAAAAACAGATGCAAGTATGCTGTGTCACTTAATCTGCACAATTCGTGGCTACAACTATAATACATAATGAACTTTGCTTGAGCTTACATAAAATATTCTTTTTGTCTTTTTTACCCACCTCCCCAGGTGTGTTTGTAAGGATACGTACATATATCCTCTTTAATATAATACATCACTTTAGCACTTAATAGAGTGAGAGTTTGCATAATTCTAAAATAATATAGTATTGATAAATTAAACTGTCCTATTATTTATTTTATTGCAAAAATAAATAAAAAATTACACATTTCATATTTATGATGAATAGTGATTGTATTTTTGACAAAATAAGCATTAAAATGTATTTATAATGCAGAAGAATATGTATGAGTGATGACCCTCTTTTGACATTTACTAAATAAAATTTACCCTCAATCATGGTCTTCGTTGATTCATAGGACAAACATATAAATATTTATGAAACAATCTTAAATTATAAATATATTTGAGTATTGTTGCATTCACAAAATAGTGTTAAAATTATTCTTTGGTAGAGTTAACTTAAACTAAACTTTAAAATTCTCCTTTGAAATGACAGTCTTTCGCATTTATTTGTGCAGAAGTACATTCAATCTAGTAATTATTCATTCTAGTGTATTACAATAAAATACATATTATGTAGTTGAAATGTAGTTATAAATGCACACAATCTATGATATGACAATATTGCTGCTCATATGGAGATATAATAAAGCACTTGACATCACAGTATCTATATTGAAAAACGCTGTGGAAATTGCAATAGATTTTATCAGAAATATATGTATTTATATTCTCATAAATAATGATTCCTCATAAGTCATGATTCATGAATACAAAATGTAAACTTATATAAAAAGTTTGTTTAAATTAAATACATGCTTAATGTACAAAATAATAAGTTAATGAAAAAAAAAAGTTTTTTATAAATACATATTAATTTTACAAACACTTAATAAATATATTAAACATCAAACATTAGTAAAACCTTGATTTGTTTATAATGAAATTGACACATTTAAGAAAAAATATTTTTCCAAGTAAGTATTAACGTATTTTAGGAGCAGACCGATCATCACATTGTTTGTTTCTCTTTAATGTTGCTCCACGCTTAATTTGTTCCATCAAAGATCCATGGCAAGCTCTGGGGTCTGGCTAAAAACATATTTTAATCAAAAATAAAATAAACATGTGGTCAATACTATTCAATATAATACCTGTGCTTTCATATTTATAATTTGCCTTACTACAAATGCTTTATTTGTTGAAACAGCACCTGTTTGTCTTTGTCGCAATGTGGCACTCAGTTTGTCTAAAAATGCTGGTTGGACCGAAGAGGGATTCTTACATCCATACGATTGATTGAAAGACGATAAGGTCTCTTGGGACGATCGAAAGTTTGATATTTGAGGCCCGGTGAACGGATTAGTGACAACATCTCCGGGTTCATTACTAATACTGCGTCTGGTATTACGGGGTGACAACTGTGGTGCTAGACGTGCACTTATAGCAGCTATAAGCCCTCCACTTCCATCTGTGGGTGTTAATTTATTATTATAAGGATGTTCTAATATTACGTTGATTACTTATAAAGTCTAATCTTTTTAAGGAATAATTTTATTACTCACAGTCACTTCCTCTTCTATCTGCACTTTGAGATCTTGGTGATCCAATACTCTTTCGTAATGCCATCGGGCTTAGATTACCTTCTAGATTCCTGTTACCAGGAAAGCCTAAATTATTAAAACCGGCAATAATTTGACTTGGTTGGGCATATATTGTATGTTTTTTATCATTTTGATTTCCATTTTTAGATCCATTGTTAGGGGATGCTTGACCATACATTGACGGCGCTTGATTTTTCGAAGGTCCGAATGTAAATTTAGTACCCTCACAATATTTTGATGAAGTATTAGATATGTTCGATGGTGGAGAAGAGTTTTTTGTGTTAGTCACTATTCGCGTTGACATTGATTCATTAGCTGTGGAATAATTGTTACTATCACCATCATTGAACAATCCTGAGTTGGCACTGATGTTAGTAAAACTATTGTGTTTTGACCCATGGAAAGTACTATTTTGATCTGCACTTGGGAATAACTTGTGCCCTGCAGATCCATAAATTGGATTCAAGTTGGGATTTTTTATCAATGAAAAATTTGCTTTCGATTGTTGAAAAGAACTCAAAACTTGTGATTGAGTTGCTTCATTTGCATTGTGAAAAACTGGTTGAACAGTAGAGATGCCTGAATTACGTCGAAGGAAACTTGGACTAGCAGGAGTATGCTTCAATTCTGTTAATGCTTTTACAGTTTCGGCCACATTTATTCCTTTCCCTGAAAATGGAATTATTAAGATTGCATTAAAAAAAACACCCTAATTAACTACCTATGTACATAAATTTATTAATACATGTATTTGACTTAAAACCATGAAAATATAATTACAATGGACCCTTACAAGTATGGTCGGAATGAAAATAAAGGTATAACGATCATCTTTATAACATTTATTATTGGTATTCCTTTTTTTGGCCACTTTCTTTAGTCTCTCCGACTCATTCAATCTAATATAGTTTGATCAAAAAGTGCACGAGACTAGCTGGGAGCAGACTAGAGGAGTCCTACTATACATACATGGTTTGTAAATGTATCTTAGTAATGGCATAGTTGTAGACAGCATGGTTATTAATAAATAAATAAACATTATGTGCACATTATTTTATGAGCTATTATAAGCAACAACAGTTAAAATGCCATGATAATTCATGGCATTTTAACTTAAATTAATATTTTAAGAAATAAGTTTAAAAAAATTTTTGTTACAAATTATTATTAAATATCGTTTGAAAAACTAAATAAAAAACCCATACATGCTAAGATTTCCATAATCCCCTTTCCACACGCCAGCTGTATAATACTTTATTTAGGAGTTTTTTTGAGTACTGCTCTGATATTTAGTGTCTGTCTGAGGCCACTCATTCACTTTCCATTGAGAAACTTCAGAAAGCATTTCATCAATTCCTGTACCAAAAGCAATTCTTGTATTGCCCTTTCCTGTACCCCACTAAATTTCTCCTGGTTGCCCTAACATATAACTTGTTGGAGCGGAGAGACATTTCCTTTATTTTTAGTTATCAAAGGGTAGGCCTCAATTTCACCAACATTGGAATGTGTTGTGGTATCACAGTCTGATAAAACACAATTCTTGGCACTATCACTAAGAATTAAGACTGCTAAAATGTGGCACTTATGTACACTTGTCACAAGTTGGCTCTAAAAAAGGTAGCAAAAATGGCATAAAAAAAAAAAAAACTAGAATTATTTTATCTATACGTATCATTTTTTTCGCATCCGACTGAGAGGGAGATATGATGAGACATAACTAACATCAACTTAATTTTTAAACATAAACTTTGTATGCGTATACACAACAATACACATACATATTATACACCCATATATGCACCAACATATATTCGCATCAAAGGACATTTATACATACATACATACGTACCAATAACAAGCTATAAGGACTACATTTTAGTACAATTTCATTCTTTCATTAAATTTATAATTTAAAAAATGTATGCCATTATTTTATTATCACATAGTCACTATTAACTCACACAACTATAGCAAGTATCCATTCACTTAAGAGAACATATATAACTAAAAAACTTCAAACCCTCAAATAATTTTTTTTTGCTGTCCCCAGAAAAACATCATATGAGGTTTTACTGTACACTGAAAATACAATTATACATTAGTAAAGTTTCTGTTGCAATACCTTGAGGTGAGCTTCTTGAAGGATCTCCATGTTGACCGTCTGTTGGATTCAACAAAAATTCTGGCGGCGGAGGCAAAGAATCTTCAGTTTTTGAAGAAGTTGGTAGGTTAGTCACACCACATTCTATTTTAAATACACACATCTCATTGTTTAGCATTCTCAAGAATAAATACATACATATATTTAAAAACAAGACAAAAGACTTAGATGAAAATAGGATGTTATTTGATTTTTTTAGTTTATCTGTTAATATGATCAAAATGTATTTGATACTATCTTGATAAATTGAAACTATTGTAAATGAATGTTATTACCAGTATGTTCATAACCTAAATTCTGCATTGGTGGTTTGGAAATGCTGCTACTTCTTCGAACTGGTGGTGGAGGTTTTGGAGGTACACCTCCAGCAGATCCTCTCCGTATCGACGTATTAGAACGAATAGTTGAAGGCGAATAAATAGCTGTAATACAAATTTACTATTTAACTTAAATGTACAAATACAAAAATGCAGCCTGTATTCAATAAATACCAAATGCTCAAATACAGCATGCACTCAGGCGTCACAAAGCAATGTAGTGGTCAATAATGTTAACAAGGAATGAGCATGCAGTGGTGAATAAAATATTCAAATACATTTGGCAAAAATTTCATTAGTGAACGAAAACTCAGTTAAGACTGAGGTATGCAATAATTTTGAATAACATTTCATAATAACTCTTTTTTAACAACATTGGTTATGGCACTCAATATTTATTTCTAAATCAGATTAGTACAAGGCAAAAACTGGATCAATAAAAATAAATAATACAAACCTGTCATTGAAAATGGACGGCGCTTTGGAATAGAAGGTTTTATTTTATTAACTGTGGCAAATGTAGTAAGTGTGGTGTTGACCTCGTCTACATTTCGGACAGTTTCTTCTATACTGCACATTGATATGCCATCAAACATGCCACACATATCTATACTACTCAGCATATTTTCTTTGTGTATTATTGATTTACACATTAAATCACATTCAATACCTTTAATTATTTGTTATATTATTACTACATAAAATAATAAATAAATATACAAATACTAAATACATATAACAAAAACACACAAAACACATGCTAAAGTATGTATTTCTCAAAACACATGCACAAGTATAAATTGAATATTGACAAACCATCATTATTGAATGACATTCCTGTACGCTCATCAATTGGACACTGTCCTTGACTTCCATATCCACTTGATGATTCTAATGAGCTCTCACTAGCGCTGCTTTCATATGATTGCTTTAAAAAAATGTCATTGTTAATACAGTACATTATGTAGTTACTCGAGAAGATGATATTTAAGCTGTAGTTTAAACCTTCTCATGAATGATTCCTCTATTTGACTCCACGGTTGTAGAATGTAGTATATGCGCTCGATTTGCCGCCATGCTTGCTAATTCAAACATATTGACATATGTTGCTTGTGGGACATCTAAAATTGAATTAAAATAGATACAAATTGTACATGTTTTAAGTGTCACTAAATCAAGAAAAATTATTTAGGATGAGACCCTCCCATTGTTTATAAAACGCACTGCATACCTAGAAGCAGAATATTTTGCTTCTGGAATCCCCCACAATCAGTAGAGGATACATATGGGAGGCGCGCGAATGTAGGGCAAAATTCATCATTGAGCCCCTACAAAAACGTAAAAATAAGGTTTTTACAGCCATTTAAATTAAGATTTAGCATGTAATGAAATGGTAATACCATACGAATATTGCTATATAATATAATTATGTACAATTTTATAAAAATAACCTTTGATAAGATGATGTGGAATTGGTGATGGCTTCGGTAGTTTATTTTCTTCTACAAAATTTGCATTGGAAACTTTTGCTGGAATGCTTGGACGTTCCAATGATGAACATCGCTATAAAAATAAATGTAGAAGAATAAAAATTACTAAACAAATGTCTATTTTAGCAAAATATCTATTGGGGATCATCTCCATAAACACATTTTTATTCATATTAATAATTAAATAATTTATTTAACTTCATTTAATCATAAGATTGTACCTTTAGGTACAACTTGTTTAAAAAAAAAATATTTATTAATATTTGAAAGTATACTTACAGTAGGTAGTGGCGGTCTTGCGTATATTTGACCACTATTAGATACTTTAATTGATGCTGTAGATGAAAGACTTTGTGATGAACTTTCCCTAAGGGTGGTTTCTGAAACACTGTGACTAGTAAATGTATGCACACTCAATGCTGGTCTCGTATGACCCTTTTCGTAAGCTGAAAAATATTAAAATATTTTTAATTAAATTTTTTTTATATGTATGATATCCACAGTTACAAAACATTAAGAAAATTACAACCTGTTGAAATTGTATGGGGTCTATCACTCATAATAGCAGATGCTGCACGTTCAAATTGCAAAGTGTCTTTTAAATCTGGCCATGTGGCAGAGCCATCTCCTGAAGGTATACATGAATCGTATTTTTTAATTTCAGATCCTTCAAAATGAGTGGATGTAGACTCCAAATTACCTATAGGAGTGGTGCAAGAACTAGCGGCCGAAGTATTATCAGATGCCTAGAAAAATAAAATAAAATAATAAGATTGGCCTGAATTAATAAGCAATTTATAGATTATATGTATGTAAAAAAAATATTTATCAAGTTCAAAAAACTATTATTACAATTAATATTAAGGGCAAAATAATTTATATTACATGTCGTCACTGTTAAATCAAACCGGCATATCTGCAAAATGCACCAGCACCATTGTTACCAGAGCACTTTAAAGTTTTCGTAAATCATTGTCAATCCATATGCATACTGACACAACGATATCAGATAGATAGATTGTAATCAATATTCAATATACCGGTATGATTTAATAGCGACGATATGTAGAATAAAAATACTGCATACAATTTAAAAAATATAAAATAATGTTTATATGAATGAATAACAAAAAATAAAAGTGCAAAACCTTTTGGGGTAATTCAAGAAGTGATGGAAGATGTAGAGTATCTTGAGATGTAAAACCAGAATCACGACTTGACACACTCCCCAAACGAAGAGGCTAATAGTAAAAAAATCACTTTAAACACTTATACACTAAATACATACACACACACATGCCTTTATTAAATTATATTTGATAATAATCTATTAAATATTAATTTTTGTTTACTAAATAATAAATGTATTTTAAAATGCAAACACAAATTAAATTTTCATGCAACAATACAATGTTTTTTATACTGTTATGGGTTCTGGTAGTTGATGGGTTTTATTGTTTTATTATTCAAACAATTTATGTGATATTAAAAAATGAAAATACAGGCAATCGTAATTTTACGCAAGTTCGATTTATGCCGATTCACAAAAACTCTGGTTGGTGTTTCCAAATGTGAAGAATAATGCTGTTTATACCAGAGTGTGAACTAGGTTTTTTTACAATGTGATTTTTACTAAATCCAAATTTTCTAAAGAACTATAAGCAGAGACTGAAGAAAAACTGTTGTTTTATTTTCATTCAAAAACTTTTGTTTGTACAGGGCTGAAAATAGCTAGTATAATCAAGAGTATTAAAGAACAAGTGTAACTTAAATACTCCTGGCAAAAATACACAGTTAATAATAATTTGTTTTAAATTAAAAATCTTTCAAAATCTAATAAGCCACATCTACAAGACAAAACTGTATAACAGATTTATTTACATGAGACAGTAAGGGTTGCGTCGATCCACTTCCCGGTAAGGTCGATGACCCTGATACTTGAAGATGGTGAGTAGAGCTGGACCCAGAATGAGATCCAGAACTTGAGCTGTTCAAGGAAGATATGGATGAACATAGTGATGATGATTTTCTATTACCCAATCCAAGAGAGCAAGGGGACGGTGGAGAAGATGGTGGAGTCCAATGCATTTCTATACCAGTGACACTTTGCAAATCTGATATTACCTGTGCAAAACCAACATTAATTTGTACAATTGTTCTAAATATGACTAAAAAATTTACAATGAATTAGTTTCATCGAGTAATCAACCTGTTCACTAGCAGCAGGAAGTGTATGGGGTTCAGTTGTTTGTTTTAAGAGTTGACCTGTTCCTTCTTGTAAATGGTTGATCTCTGCTATCATCGCTATTTCAGTATCCTAGAAGATAAATTCATATGTTCAAATATAAAGAACTCAAAAAATACTTTTTATTTTAAATTTATAAACAGACCACCACTGGTTTCAATAATGTGACAAAGGTACAGAATCTACTTCGCTCTTCTACTAAAGCGGCACGGACTGCTTTTTTTTCAGCATCTTCAAGTATTTGCTTTCTTTCATTAATATCCTGAAAAATTTGATTCCAATATTATATTTCTATAGTTTTTTTTTTTAAATGATTACAGAGATATAAAAAAGATTTACTTCACAACCATTGAAATATTAATTTTGTTAAAACATTGAGTTATACCTGAATACAAGTTTCCATACGCCTTTGCAGATCACCCGCTTTTCCTTTTTTAGCTTTTTTTTGTAAGCGTAAGGTATCCGTTGATCGTTTTTTTAACTCTGAACGAGCTCTTTTGTATTCTGTTAAAATAAATTGTGTTTTTGTAAATTTTTCAATGTAAAAGCACAATAAAATGTAATAAACGAACCACGAGAATGATCTTTATCCAATATAATGAGAGATTTCTTCCAATCTTCTAATTTTTCTTGCAGTTGATTAACAAGACAATCCATTATAGCACTATAAAACAATATATGATAAGTATAAATATATCAAATAATATATTTTGGTAGTAAACAAACAAAAAAACCTTAAAAATGTCTTCATTCTTGTTTCCATAGCTCTATGTCTTAAACACATTCTAGTAAGAGCCGTACCAATATCTTTGGTTGCACCTAGAATATAAAAAAGTCATAATCAAAATAAATACATGTAGATAGTCCCATTAATAACAGTATTTGTCAGATAAGTTGAGAAGATTATGCAATACTATAAGAAAATGTACCACAGAAATTTCCTAATATTCTTAAATTTACATAAAATGTTATTAATAAATATAAATATTGTAATTGCTTTGTATCAACAATAGTTTTTTTTAATATTTTGTGCCCTAGACTCAGTTAGAACTATCGTTAAATTAAAATCACGTTTTAAATTTCTTTGGAAACTTTGTTTTTTTATTATTTGCAACCATAGATACACATACATACATATGTATATTAATTATTATTATGATATTATCTCATTAATTATTATTATCTCAAGAAACATTTGGAAACATAAAAAAATACCATTAAATTTAGACGCAAATATATGACTAGAGCTTCACATTTAACTATCGAAGAAACCGGGCCTAAGAGCTATTCTAGCAATAAACATGAATCAAACGCTTCAATAAAAGGAACAAACGACACATAAACAAATTTGGTATCACATTAGCAAACCAGTTTAACGTGCCACAAACAAAACTGTATTCTGTATGTTCCGACGAATGACGTCATTTGTTGTTTCTTGGTGATAATCAAGGATGAGTTATTCTTGTTTTTTTAATAATCAATATTTGTTCCTATTTCTCCAACTGATGGATCAGAGGCAATTTAAAATATTATTATTAATAATGTGATTTGTCTTGTCAAGGACTACACATTGTGCTACTACAGTGCGCCTTGTGGAGTGTGTCTCTTTCAATCTGTTGTTTCTGTCGGGATGCACCGCAGCTAAATATGTATGTATTGTAGTTGCAAGACCGGGAAGTGCCAGCTTTTCGTTTGATCTAATTACGAGTGTCTTAAGGTTGGGATTCCTAGTCGTGCGTCGCCGTAAACGTACACCGTAAAGACGGTAATAGAGTTGCTTTGCTAGCAACAACAACAAGAAAACCATAAAAGCTTTTGTACTCATCAAATGGAAATTTATCGACACACGACCGACATGATGTTCAAGTCCACATTGTAAAAAAATCTCGAGTATACCTAATTTGTTTGCGTTTTAAAATAAGGAAGTTGTGGTGCCCCAACCGATACGTACATGATTATATCTAAATACAGTATACAATGTGACAACCCTAACTCTATAATACGACAAGCTGACCGAGAAACCAGCCATGATCACTAGTTATCGATACGTGCAGGAGAGATGACCAGACAGGATCGTCTCCTTGTCGGCATTCTTCTTTTGTTTGTCCTGTCGAGGACGAAAGGCCGTTAGTATAACTTATTCACATTATAGCCTATGTACATACTATTGTATACACATATCGCGTATTCTTTATTGTCACTGTTATACAAACAGGGTTTCTCGGTGAGAATATTTTAAGAAATGGGGCATTGCGAAAACATTAATTATAAGTTTGGGTTTCTTGTAAGTAACGACAATTATTATTATTAACCAAAAAATAATATGGTTATCACTAACAGGTGACCCAAAGTGTGAAGTTATATACATAATTTAATTTATTATTTAAAATTAATGGTAACACATAATTATTTAATTATTAAAATATTGAATTTGTAGTATTTTTGCGATTTCCTACTTCCCCTTAAAATATTTTGTATGATTATAACTCCATTCTGTATACAAATGATGCCGACTTCATCATGGGAATTACCAACACGGCGATAACCTTTCATATCAAACAGAGTAAGATGGTCGTACGCTGTTATTTGGAATGAATTGAAGTTATAATAAATAGTGTATTCTGCATAATATTAGACGATTGTTACTTTTTACAGAGGAGTCATGCAGAACACCAAACGGCGTCGGCGGTAACTGCATTGTAATAAATCAGTGCGATCCGTTACTGAAGGTGTTACAGAGTCAAACAAGAACACAGGCGGAAACCCAATTCCTGCGTAATTCACAGTGCGGTCAGGAAGGCTCTCTTCCCAAAGTATGTTGCCCGAGAAATCAGCCTTCCGTCAGCACCGCGGCTTCACAGTGCACTACTCCTGGAAACGTGAGAGGATCGTGTGTGAGCATTTATAGTTGTCCTCGTATACTGAACATCTTCAACGGACCGAAGCCATTGCCGCAAGCTACCATTAGTTATTTGCGCGGATTGAATTGCCAGGGAGCGGACCGCTATAGTGTATGTTGCACAAGCGATGACTACTCGACAACTGCAGCAAGCTCGACTACTCCACCACAGCCACTTCCACAGACGGCGTTCACTCGTGATCAGGTAGCTCACCTGCTTCCGACCAAAGATTTTTGCGGTAAAGAGAGTACCATGGATCGCATACTTGGAGGAAACGAGACTCGTATAGATCAATATCCTTGGATGGTGCTAATAGAATATCGCACCAGAAGGAATACTATCAGCTACGGTTGTGGCGGAACATTGATTTCTCCGCGATATGTTCTTACAGCTGGTCACTGCGTTGTGGGGGCTGTTTTAACTGCAGTGGGCACACCGTAAGTATAAAAACTTGCAGTTTTCGTCTTGTGAGATATTTCTTAAACAATAATATGTTTAATTTAGAGAAAACGTACGACTCGGAGAATATGACAAAACCAAAGACATAGACTGCGTTCCTGTTTCGGGCGGCGGTGAAGATTGCAACGAACCGCCTGTAATAATTTCCATACAAAAGATTATCGCCCACGAAGAATATAAGCCGGCTACTGCGAGTAAAGAGAAAAACGATATCGCCCTTTTGAGGCTCTCTTCGGAGGCACCGTATACAGGTGAGGATGAGTAAGTTGGCATTATCGCGTGTATGTAATGTGCAATATAAATGAATTACGATTTCAGACTTCATCCGGCCAATATGTCTCCCCGAAACAGACATCGAGATAAACCGTGTCCCCGACAATCTATTGGTGGCCGGATGGGGCACAACGGAGTCTGGGAAATCTAGCAACATCAAACTGCACTTGGCGACACCGTTTGTACCTCTGTCGGAGTGCCAGGTACCTTACACCAGGCCCAAGCTGAAGTCTGAGCTGTGGAACAAGCAGATATGTGCCGGGGGTGAAGCCGGCAAAGACTCGTGCCGCGGTGACTCAGGCGGGCCGCTCATGTATGCAGACCAAACAAACACATACCAATTACACGGCGTGGTCAGCTTCGGCCCTTTGCCTTGTGCTATGCCAGGAGTGCCCGGAGTTTACACCAAGGTGTTCGCCTATCTTTCCTGGATATACTCCAAATTAGAAAACTGATTATTATACTTGTTATTTCTTTTTATGACGATATGTTCTTTTTTCGGTACCTATCATACAACACTTTCTAATTAAATAAACCGATTTTATATCATTTTCCGAGAGACCATAATGACATACATACATATGTAATCCAATATATTTATTCTTTTTTAATGAAACACTTGAAACGGCAATTATTTTTCAATAAAGGACGAATATAGTACATATTACATTTTGTTGTCTTCCATTATTTAACATGATAATTTTACTTTATTTATTAAGGGAATTGTGTTATATAAATGAATAATTTTACAAACGATGAGATTTATAACCAAAGCTCAGCCAATAGGGTTAGGGTTAAAAAATGTTGAGTTACTGCGAAATTTATTACATTCTTCGTTAAAGTGTATTATTCTATTTGAATTTTCGGACAGAACAAAACAATCTTATAACATAGTGATATTAATAAAATAAAATAACTATTTTTTAAATTTACTTTATAGTTTCTCCTATGAATATGAATATTTGATGCATTATAAATATGGTAACTGTAGATGTATGTACATCAAATAATATTTTGTGTAGGTATCGGAGAGTTGAAATAAAATAATACAATAAAGCAATATTATAAAGGAAATCATTGAAGAGCTCGAATACGTCAAAGCACTTCATAACACCCACTTGGACTAGGTCTGTTTATAACTCACATTAAAAGGTTTTTCAGCACATTGAAACCACCGTTGTAAAATGGCTAACAATAAATAAATTAAATAATTACCTCTCGCGTTGGTAGCAGCATCGGCGATTTTCTGGAAAGCATCTAAATATGCTGACACAGCGCTCAGTGCGAATCTGCAATATACACATTCATTTAAAACTTTGTACAGTGTAAATAATACAAGATGGAACAGCTTAAATTCCTTATATCGTAATGCAATAAAACAGTTTTTGAGATAGTAGGAAATATAATTAAATTTATTAATTATAAATGTATTTGAAAATCATGTCGACCCCCATTGGCGATGCACTGGGTGTTTTAAATTTGATAAACATGTCGATCGGTATGTTGGCTCTTTTTTCTCGAATGTTGAATTAAAGCTTGAGGAACTTCGGCAGAAGCCTTTGCACTCACACCTTAAAGGACACGGTTTGGGTTGTCAGTATCATCAGTTGATATTATTGGGCCGTGGTTTATCGCTGTACTGGAGTGACTAACGACAATCTCCAAATTTGGTTCACCTAGTGTATCGATAATGATGGCAGACACAAATATTACAAAAGACATTATAAAATATCCTACATTTTTGAAAAAATAAAATATCTCTACTACTTTTGGTTTTACTGCGTTACGAAATAAGGAAAATCTTTATAATCAAACAAACAAAAATATTCAGTATAATGTTTGATTCGTAGGTAACGAGCACACTAACAATATAATGCATAGTAAAATAGCATGTAACTTTTGAAATGAAATGAAAGTTATGCACGTGGGAGACAATGTCGAGGACAGTTTCATATTTTCTTATTTTCCCCGCGACTATACAGCTATTATAATAATAAATCAAATGTAATCTTTGTGTGAGTGTAATAAATATTAACAAGGCTAGTTATAGTAATGGCTAATATAAAATGAATAATTGACCGGTGTACTGAATTTTATTTAAATTGGTAACCACAATGTGAGTAAAACTTAACTATGTATTTGAATATGCTCGGTGCACACAGTGTTGGCTGCTGTAGTCAAACCGTGCAAGTTGACATCAAAGCCGTATAGAATAGCACTTGGAGGCTGCGGCCTACAAGATTGTAGTAGCTCATATACGAACTATGTACTTACTACTGGCTTACTCGTGAATCATACTAGCTGGAGAGCAGTGATTCGCACTGTTTAAAACAAGGTTTCAACGCGTGGCCGTAAAGGAATATTGTCATCTTGAACATTTTAATTAATCAATTCATTCAGAACCAAATTAACAAAAAGCATTCTCTAGCGTCTTATATTCTAATTATATTCTGAGGTTAGTGATGGGACACAATATCGGACAAAACTATAGCTGACGTTTAAGGTGGCTCGGTAAAAGTGCACTTTTTCATTTTAAAATACATAACACGTATTTTTTGAGAGTTGTGATATTTTTATTGGCAGTAAAAAAGACATGTTGAGATTAATTGTGGAGTAAAATGATCCATAAAAAACTGATAACATGCCAATACTATTTTGTGAAATTTTCCATGACTTTTCACATGTATCTTATCGATAAAGTGTAAATCTCATTATTTTGCGCATTTATTTTATTTGCATTTACCAAAAATTTCACAAAACTCGCACGGCGTTACATCATATGATTTGAAAACAGGTATGTAATTGAGTTTCCGCATGGAAAGAACACATTTAAAAAAATCTCAGCCTCGAAATTAGCGAATACACGTGTCTAAGCAAAAATAATTTATGAATTGTTATATATGTTAACTTATTTTTACTCAAAACAACAAACGGTGAAGAGCTAACCACTTTGAAAACTGATGAATGTTGTGAATGTGTATTACTTACTTGAGAGCAGCATGGAGTTTCGATGCTTTTGATATGAAGTCTTCCCAAATAGGCGCGCCATTCTAAAAAACACGAAACAAAGTTAGATATAGAAATGAAATGAATCGAATAACCAGGTTACAGACTATAAGCATTATTCAGAGCGGCTCGTTTCCGGTCAATGGCACTACTTGTAGTACTTGTAATACTTGTAGTAGTCAACCATGTCCGAATCACGCCACACCACCTTCATTACCCACTTAGAAGATTTATCATATTCGTAGCCTGATTCAATAACAGCTATAGCCGCGACGTCGTGAAATAATCCCACTTCGCGAATGCTTCAAAGGACATTACTTCAAGATACAGCTACATTTCGTCTTCGACAATTAGATCATTTGGAGAGAGTGCAGAACAATGACGTATATATATAAAGAGGTGAAACCAGAAGCAATTTCTATACAAAGGTATTTCGACAATGGTCAGAGCCACGGGACTCGACTTGGCATTTCCAACTGCAATACTTTGTGTGCGTCCGGCTTCAACGTATTATTTCACTTTACACCCACAAGGATAACGAAATTCCCGTCGACATCTTGCAAAAAAAATCATCTGGAAACTGGCATTACTTTTCTAAATGAGTTTTTGTATTTACTATGATTAATAAGTCATTTAAACAACATTTATAAAGCATGCGGCCGTGTTCAATGCCTCAATATATACCTCGTTGGTACAGAACATAGTTAAAGTCGTCCTTCAATTTCTAATATTTAATTTATTGTAAATAGGTACTATATTGTGTGTACCCAAAATACATAATTATATATGTATGTACCACCAACTGAAAAACACTGCTACGCGGAGCAAAACCTCGCCATATTATGAGAGAACCATAGAGCGTAAGTCTATAAATTGTAAGGTCAAAGTTTTAGTTTTTCGCAGACATATCGCTAGAATAAATGCACGTAAGTTAGAGGTACAATGAATATTCAGTTAGTACTATCGTGTCTAGCCCTTTTTATTTAGGAAATTTCTTCATAGGCAATTGTCATGATGTCATATTGATCAGAAATCTAACATCGCGTTTCGAAACACAATATTTTGCCAAATGTCTATTAAATAATATATTGAAATGACATAATATATAATTAATTTATAAGTAAATTAGTTTCGTGTCTCCTGAAAAGTTGATAAATGTTGAATTGTTCATTTTGTTAAATACACTGAAATCACTCGTCTGAACCACCTTATTATGACATACATATTATCGACACATAAAGGAATATCCAAAGTAGTTCAGTGGGCCATCGTGCTGAAAGATTTGCCAGACTGGCAGGCTTAATGTTAATAGGTAATCGAAGTGATTATTGTAGCGAAATATATAGCGTGTGTTCTAGTTAACACGACGCGGAACACGCGGTTCATCTCCATCACTAACCATGACATGTATTCCTATGTTCGTCACTTCAGTTCATTAGGACCAGTTTCTTCAAACACTGAGTTACCTGACTCTCGAGTAACAGTTGCTCACTATCGATTGGTTTGTACAATTATTATTGCACAAAAATGCTGCGACTCCGAGTCAGGTACAGTTCACTGTCTGAAAAAACGGCCCTTAATGTGTGACATGTGAGAAAGAATCATACATATTATGTAGTATAATCTCATCTAGAGTAAATGTCACACTTCCGTGTCAGACATGCTTAAAGGTATCTAAATGTACCTATCTTTTTTCTATGTTCTATCCTTTGTCCTTCAAAAAAAATTCCTATGAGTGCATTAATAAGAACTTTGATTAGAATACCATAATATTCGTTTGACCTTGGCACATCTCTGACACCACAAAACTATAGCATCAAATGTATTATGTTACGATATCACCAATCACTGACGTTTACGGTAAGTTAGTTTGCTGCTGTGCATGTTTGAATTTTGTTATTTATTCTACAGATTTATGAAACAATATATAATAAGGTGATGTTATCAAATCATTTTTAATTTTAAAAAACTTTTATACTAAATTGATCATCGTATTCATATACGTATTATGTATGTACATATTTAATTTATAAACTATAATTTATGTTATCTTATTTTATGCAAAATTAAAATATTCAATATATCTAACTATCCAATAAACGAAATACATCACTTTAAATTAAGCCTTAAATCTGCTAATTGTGAATTCATATACAGGTCGTCTATTAAAGAATGAATAATCCTGAAATCCGATTCCGATAATTCTAAATCCTAAGTTAAAGGACCTATGTCTGTTCAAATAAAAAATATTACAATTTTTCATTTATAATAGTATGATTCAATGTATCGACATCAAAGATCACGGCTGCGACTAGCTCTTTCAATATATTATGTAATCTACTTCACTTTTATATTATATTAACAAATATTTTAAGATGAAATATTGGGGGTTTTTTTATTGTAATATGTGTATTATACCAGAGTAATGGTAATTTAGTAAAATGTATACATTCATTATAAATATGCCATATTAGCTTTTATTGTAATAAAACTATGACATTTTTCATTATGTTCACATAATTCCTTTATAAAGAATAGATACAAATTGATTATAAACTGCATATTTAACTCTCTAATAACGGATAACAGATCGACAAGTATTTTTTTAATAATTAATAATGCATCGATTTTATCTGTTAAAATGCAACATTTACTAATAATATTTATCACATATCTGCCAAGGTAAAATAAACAAAAAATAGCTGGTTTTTTTTTAATAAATTTCTTCGGTTATATTCGGGGGTTGGGATATATTATACATTTATGTTTTTATCTGAACAGGCATAATAAGTTCTTCCGCTTACCAATTAAGAACTATACATTACAATGTACATACATCTTTATCGACATATTGAAACCATTAATTCAACGGCAAAGCAACTGGTATAAAAAATCACCGTCCTTCCTCCGAAACCCAAAGGAGATTCTTATTTCTAATATAATTATACCTATAGGGTCGCTAGAAAATGGATGTTGTCTTGTGTATTATAAAAAAATCCCTGCAATGGTCTTAAATCTTTGTCTTAACGAGGTCACTTACTCAATTAGTTCAATAAATAATGTTTTAAATTATACACTGATTGTTTGCGTTTCAAAATGAGGTGATATCTGATATCGGTTCAAAAAGTTGGCCGATCGCTGCATTCAATAGACACGGGATGCTGCAGATTGCGGTGCAGCGAACAGGTCACGGCCTGCAGTACCGCTACTCGCTACTCGCTACTCGCCACTCGCTACTCGCCACTCGCTACTCGCCACTCGCTACTTGCCACTCGCTACTTATACTAGAGCTACACCATCTATACTAACAACTAGTACTAGTAATGTGTCATTATTTTTCCACTAGATCACTAAAAGTAGAAGCTAGTAAGCACCCAAACACTGAATATTGTGCAATCCGATGTTCCAGAATAACAACACTGAATACTCGGATCGATCGTTCTCGTGAAGCTGGATCGTGTCAAGTGTAACATTGATTACAGTACTTCAGTGTATCTGGTAGCAGTGGTCTAATAGTTATGAGGTCTAGTACCAGGACTACCAGGACTAACAGGACTAACGACCAGACAACCCATCACCTCACACAGTATCGATCCTAATCACTTAGCAGCAGTCAGTGGTCAGTGAAGCCAGCGATAGTCCCGTTACTGTAACAACTGTAACTACTGTAACTACTGTCCACTGTAATGGCGTGATCCCGTAATATAATATAGTGTCACCCCTGTTAGATACAAGTGATCACACAACACACCTTCATGTCCGCCACGATCTGCTGGAACAAGAGTCCCAGTGGTGAACCCTCGGCAACATCCTCGGCCGCGGCCGCCTGGCTCTGCATCTTGCCCGTCACTAGTGTTTACAGTTCAGTAACCAGTAATAGTAACAGTAACCAGTATCAATCAATAGTAATAGTAATAGTAATAGTAAGAGTAATAGTAACTAGCACACAACACCATGGCCACTGTCACAGTGAGTCCATTATAGTAATAGTAATGATCCAGTATAAAGTACACACAGTAGTGACTGAAGCCGGCCTCACCGCGTACTGTACACTCTGTACTGTGTACACTGTCCGCGGTGTACTCGTAAACTGTACTCTATAATACTCTGTACAACTACTACTACATCATACTATACACAACTATACTACACTACTATATCTGCATTCATACATAATCAGGTCAAATCTGCATTCATATTTCAACATATACTACTACATCTAATTACAATAAAAACCACCATAAAGCATTATCATAAAAAGTAAAACATTTCAAAATGTCAACAATTGAATATCCCCATTAAAAATAATGTTGTCGACTAATATCATTTAAAAAATAAGCTCATATAATAATCTTTAGCCTAATCGATCAATCGAATTATCCACTCAAATTAGCAAAATGTATTAATGCATCCAGCTTCCCCTCCCCTCCCCCTCCCCCTCCCTCTCCTCGCTCGGCCCTTCCCCTCGTCCCATGACACTAGCGCAGTCAGCCGTTGTATACAAACGGTTGTCAGTTGTTTCTCGTCCAGTGTCACGTGTTCGGCGTGTTCAAACATTTTGTTTCCATAATAACTTCTAGATAATATTCAGTATTTACAAAAGCCACATATTACTCGATACTAGTGATTTCAGTTATGGTTACAACGAGTAGCTCTAAATAATTAAAAAGTGACAGTGATGTGTGTTTGCAAGTACAAGTGATCGTCGTCAGCAGTAATAGTTACAGTAATAGTTACAGTAATAGTTACAGTAATAGTTACAGTAATAGTTACAGTAAATAGTTACAGTAATAGTTACAGTAATAGTACAAGCCACAATGGCAGCTGCAGCCCCGGCAGATGGTTCAGTGAAGCGCATAGCTCTCCGCAACTTCCTGTGAGTGCCTCTGTTTGTTTTATTCTTTTCACTCATCCACTTACGCCATGGTTATCATCAAATTCTTGTAGCATTCACATTCTCCTTTCTCCCGGTAAACGTACAGTTAAATATTTATTTTTCGCAATTATACAAATATTTCAGGACTTACAAAGAGACGGAGTTTTTTCCCAATTCCGGTCTGAATCTAGTAGCGGGTCCCAACGGCACAGGGAAGTCGACTCTCATATGCGCTCTGATTTTGGGCTTGAGCGCTAATCCTTCGACGATAGGCAGAGCCAAGAAGGTAAAATAACACTATTACTTTTATGCTATTCTTACATTATTGTGTAATATTAATATTCTTTTGAGACTATTTTAGATCGGTGACTATGTCAGAACTGGAAACTTGGATGCCACCATTGAGATAGAGTTGCATTGTGACGGAGGTAAAAAGTCTGTGACGATTACTCACAACTTTAATGTGGACAGTAAATCTTTGTGGAGTATCGATCACCAACTCACAACCTCTAAAGCCGTCGACGAGTTAGTATCCCGACTGAACATTAATGTGGATAATTTGTGCCAAATCTTACCCCAAGACCGTGTACAAGATTTTGCAAAAATGAACGCTCAGGAGCTGCTGAGAAGTACTCAGACTGCGATAGGCGATGTGAAAGCGTCTAAACTCTTGGAAACTCTGACGGGAAAGAAGCATCACAAAAGAAAAGTTAATTCTGCTCTCTCTCAAAATACTAAACAACTTGAAGAATTTCAAGCTCTCAATTCTCGGTAAATTGCTGTTGATTCCATTAAATGGAAATTTTCCTCAATTTTTTTTGTATTGCTTTTTTTTATTTTTACATCTGTAAAATGTTTTTTTGTAGGATTCAGGGAGACATTGATATGCTCAATATGATCAAAACTATGAGGAAGCAAGTTGACATGTGTGAAAAGAAAAAATTATGGCTAGAATATGAACATATAAGAAACAATGTAGAGGACTTTGAAATTCAAAAATCTAATGCCTCTTTGGATGTTAGAATGCAAGAATCCCATATGCAACCCTATGAAAATGAGATACAAGAGTTATCTGGACAAATATCGTCAACGGAGTCTGCCATATCCAATATTGTTAGTGTTTAATGAAATACCATAATATATTCTACTTTTATGTAATTTCTATTTACTTTAAGAACATGTTTTAATATCCAACTTTCCTTTTTCTAGAATGCTGAACTTATCAAAGCTAAAAGTCAAATAATAAACCTTTCCGAACAGAGTGAATCTCAACGAGATTCTATCAAGCAATGTGAAATAGATTTTCTGTCAAAAAAGAATGATGCTCTGAATCATGAAAAAAATATAAAAGAAGCAAAATTGAGATTATCCAAGTTACAAAATGACAAAAATGCATTGGAGAGTAATTTTGATAACGGTTTGTTTCATTTAATTAAAAGTATAGTGAATGTAAGAGTTTGTTTGACATACTATGGCATTGTGGTAAATCACAGTGTTAATGGTGATTTTAATAATACATATGTCCTTCATTCACTATACAAGTATAAACCGGTGGTGTGTGTCTAATATAAGTTTATAATCAATTTCAGTTAAAATGATTGATGATAGAATTCGCAATTTAAATATTCAGTTAGAGACTGAAAGATCCAATGAATTGAAACTTCGAACAGATAGTGATAATCTTAAGTTAGAGCTGACCAATTTAAACAACAACGTGAGAATTGATAAAAGCAGGTGTGAATATAAAAACATTTTTGAGAATAATAATTTTGTCTTCCTCAGTCACCAAAGTTATCTTTCAAGACTTGTTTCACTAATTACTTTCATAAGATTTATTAAGTTCATAAGAACATATAGCATATTTACAACCTCAATGCAGATTTAAGACAATGACTCGAGATGTGATGATTTTATTAATTTTATTGTTCACTTCTTCTTTCATGCAAATTGTTCCAAATCTCATGCGACCTGGTAAACCTACCAATTAGTATGAGATTTGGAAGCTACCTGGTGAATTAGATCTGAAAGACTCGTTGCTGTGTTGTGGAACTGGGAAACCACCACACTGCATTGGGGCTGTCCTTATACACCTACATATTCAAAAATATCAAATAAAGTTTGGTATATTTACTTAATCATTATACTATATTAATTTATATTTTGTTGCAGATTGAATGAATTGACAAATATTAAAAACAAACGATTAGAATTATTAAAAGATTACCACAATGAAACTTACAAAGCTGTTATGTGGTTACGAAACCATATGGACTTATTTCATGGAAATGTATATGAGCCGATGATATTAGAGGTACATTGTTAAATTTACTCTAGTATGTTTATTATATGTACATTTATTTTAATAACCTAAAAATATATCAATATTTAAGCTTAATTTTAAAGAGTCAAAATATGCACGATACATAGAGAATACAGTGGCAGTAAGAGATTTAATTGCATTTACCTTTGAATCTACCCATGACATGAACATATTTGTTGCACAAATAAGGAAGCAGAATCTAAAAGTTGTGAATGCTGTCTGCAGTCAACCATCTAATGACAGATTTAATCCACCCATACCCATAAGTCAACTAAAGTGATTATTTATAATATATTATATCTCTATTTGATAGACTATCATAATATCAAATACGCCAGTTTGAATAGTTGATGTTATGCTGTTAATTATTTTATATTATAATTAAATTACGTATATATAATTTTATTTAAGACAATATGGTTTCTCAACATACCTTGTCGATGCTGTATCGGGACCTGATGCAATAATTCGTTTCTTATGTAAGCTTTACAGCATTCATAAAATACCAATTGGAAATAATGAGACTTATTTATTAAGTGATAAAATACCAAGCCAAATAACATGTTTCTTTTCTGGTAATATATTTTTCAATTTTTTAATATGTATGTATTTTTAATTTGCTAATCTTCCTTGCAGAGAATCATAGATTTGGAATAAGTCATTCTAGGTATACTGGAGCAAAGTCGACTTCTTCTTCTGAAATAAGAGCTGCCAAATTTTTCATCAACACATTAGATGAAAATTTAATATCTCTGCTTGCAAAAAGGTTAATCTTATTCTTTTACTTTCCGGTCTCTGCCTCTGGCTGAGACTTCTATTTTGTATTATCAATATAATAAAGTATGAATGAAAATTTATTATTTTTGGTCGGGATCAATTTACTGATCTTGAGAGTTTCACCACGTTCGACTGCAGATATTGTATTCTTCATCAGAGACTCGTATGCTTAAATGAAATTGCTTTACTAAGCCCAATGTTTTCAAAGCCACAAAAATTTTATTTTATGAATTGTTTTTATTTTGTAGAATATCAGAATCGGAAATTGATGGGTTTAGAAAAAAAGAATACATTGAACATTTGGAACTCAAAATCAATAATGTAGAAAAAAATATTTCAGATTTATTAAAAGAAAAACAAAAATTAACTAATTTTTTTAATCAAGTAAGTAAATATCCATATGATGTATTTCATTTTATAGTTATTTATGTTTTATCTTTTATGAAATGATTTTTTTTTAATATTTCAGTTAAATACACTAACATCAAGAATACATTTACAAAACACTGAATTGATTAACCTAAAACGGTTCATAGTAAACCTAGATCTCGAAAAAGATAAACTCACATCAAACATCAAAAAGTGTATTATGTCAAAAAAATCTCTAGATTTCAAAATCTCTAATATTTTTAAAAAATATCAAAACAGTCTAATAGGTAATGAAGTTTTGGAGATAAAACTTAAAATACTACGTAAAAGATTAACAGAAAAGAAAACTTTGTTGTCCAGTGAACAAAGTAAATTAACAATCTTAAGGGTGAGTTTCAATCAAGGAGCTTTTGGTATATGTACATATTTTTCATTTCATACATTTATTGTAAAATAATTTATATCTATGTCATATTTCAGGATACTTATGATGAAATTTCACAAAAATTATTATCTATCATAACCCAGGCCAAACAAAAACTAAAAAATGCAAAAGAAGCTACTGGCTCATTTTTAATAACGGATCCGAGTTTTCCATATAAAGATGAATTTAGTTGTCTACCAAATGAACTAAACCAATTATTTGAATTCATGACAGAACTACAAACAAAAATAGATTGTTCTCACGAAGCTGATTCCAATGTTAGTAAAATCAAGTATTTAATTGACGTTTTCCCCTACGCATATTTAATTGAGAAAGTAAATTATAAGAGGATATAACTGGTAGTCAAAAAATTGGAAACACCATGAGCTTCAGTGACCTTCCAGAAGACATTTTAAAGCAATTTTAGTTTCCATTATTTCTATGATAAAATACTCACACATACCAGTATTTTCACTTCAATTTATTTTTAAAATCATGTTTATTTCCATATCTATCTAGATTCTTAAAGAGTTTGAAGAAAGAGAAACACAAATAGCACAATTGACTGAGGAAATAAAGGACTCGGAAGAAGAAATAAAGAACATAGATTTGGAAATCAGCACATTAAAGTAATATATAGTTATTTTCATCTGAACATTCTTTATTATATGCAAGGGTTTTAATGATGAAAGATGACAAGGCAGAAAACATTTACAGCACCCATTTCATTTATGCATGTTGTCAACTATCGAATTGATGTTTGTGGGTACTATATGTATATCATTGATACAGACAATGCTGAAAAACAAATGGAAATGCCATAAATACTTTTTGCCTTCTCCTCGTTCGCCAATGTTATGAGACCGCATGGTTTAGTTGATTCTTAACTTATTGACAATTGTTAGTAAGTCACAAATGGATTAATATTTTGGACCCCTTTATAAACAAGGGGTTGTATTCAATATAATAAGGTATTGGTGAGTCGTATGTGTACCATTAGACTAGAGCTTGTGTAGCATTGGTGTAGATGCATACGCAACGCACGCACACACTCATCATACTTATATTGAATACGTCCCTAACATACAATGTTTTCTTTAATATATTCACTGGAGAAAATGTGTAATATTTTTTTAATCATAAAATTTTAGAGATGAATGGCTCATTCCATTGGAAAATAAGATATCTCTCATAAATGACAAATTTGGTGATATGTTTTCACAAATGGGTTGTTCCGGTGAAGTAAAACTTTGTAAAAGCGGTGAAGAGGTATAGTTTTCCTAAATATCTTTATTTTTACATAAACTAAAAACACACGTTATAGGATGACTTTGACAAATATGGCATAAGTATAATGGTCAAATTTAGAGAAAATGAAGTCTTACAACAGTTATCTCAATTCACACAAAGCGGTGGTGAAAGAGCTCTCGCAACAGGAATTTATTTAATGTCTCTTCAGCAACTATCCAAAGTCCCCTTCAGGTATATTCAAATTATAAATTGAGTGAAACAGTTTCATTAAAAGATTTTTTCTTAGGTGTGTTGACGAAATTAACCAAGGAATGGATGCAATAAATGAACGTAAAATGCTCCAATCACTTTTCAAAATCACATCACAGTGTAACAATCAATATTTTTTACTTACGCCAAAGGTATGCTTGACATCAATTTAAAATACATATACAGTAAAACCTCATTTTTACGCTTGTGTAGAGACCTGTAAAAAATGTAAAATTAAGGCTATGAACTTTCTTCCCATATTTTTGTATGCTATTGTAAGTTTTTGAGGATGGCAGTATACCTAACAATTAATAATTATAATTTACTATCCAATAATAAATTAATTTCTTAAATTGATATTTGTCAATACCATTACATGGAAATAAGTTTCGTAAAAAAAGATATAAATAGCCCGTAAAAATGAGATAGCATTTGTATGGACGGGACTTGAGACCCACCAATAACATTGAAAATGAGGTTTCCCTGTAATACATACATATAGCCTTTATCGAGTAAAATGATTTGCATCTGTATTGTTTTAGTTACTATCAAATTTGGAATATACCCCCTCAACCAAAATACATATAATTGAAAATGGTCCGATGATACCAAAATATCATGAGTGGGATCTAAAAGGATTTTTATCAGCACAAAAGCTGGCTCCGAGGAAACAATCTATGAAGAGTTAAAATTGATTCATTCTGGTCATGGATGGTCTGGTCTGATCTGGTGGATGAACATTTTATTCCATACAAGATACAATAAATATGTAATACATTCTTTTATTTTATAAAATATTTTAAATTAAAAAAAATATACTATAAATATACAAATTTTATTCAATATTTTGGCAAGAAAATTGGATCATCGAATCAGTATACAAACGCTAAGTAAATTAATTATTAAAGCTATAGCAAAATAATGACGACTTCATTATAAGTGTAAGTACATACATAATATATTTCATACTCATCTTGCCCTTCAAAATGCAAAAAAACTTTTCAGTTAAGATACAAAGAGACTATATTATAATTGAATTATAGGAAAGTATCTAATTACATGTTTTATTATGTAGGTATAAGTAAATGTTCTCCAATATAAGAGGAGATGTTTTGTCAACTCATCTCTAAAAAATAATTTTTAAAAGATTGATAGTACTCCATTTGTACTTTGATAGTACTTTGAAATTTTGAATAAGCCTTCTTTCAAGTTATTGGTCACATGCTTGAAAACTAAAGGAAACTTATAATAATGAGTTGATATTCAATTTATGCAGGTATGGGTACATACTTTTTTTTGATATACCTAATTTGAGTTAATGAATTAATTCAGCATATCCTTTTAAAATCACGATCACAGTACATGATTATCGAGCATTCAAATATGTATGTATAAACCATAGTATAGTATAAACATAATGTGGTCGGTCTCTGTTGTTATCGCATAAGTTATCGCAAAGGCTAATATAATATAACCATCAGAGACAGAGTACTCGAGCGAAGTGTAGTTATAGTAACAGTTATAGCACGTGGTCAGCTCCAAGACTCCAAGATGTCGGCACGCATAAAGGTCTTCAGTTATTTCTTATTCTGATATACTTTAAGGTTATAAGCTCTTGTCAAATCTGGTTTTACGTAATTCGCCGGTGCCTCTCGCGGTTTCTTTTCGTCGCTAATCGAAATGATTCCAGAATAAACTAATATAAATTGCTTACGAGTCAGGACTCAACATCGACGGGAAAAATATTGATATTAAATTCGTCAACAATAAAAATCCGAAATGGCCTATAATCTAAAAGATGAAAAAGAAGTGAAGGAATATTTGAATAACTTGGGAATCGAGTACCGTTTCGGATGTCTTAAGGAGAACAATGCAGAGGTCTGCCATCTTCTAGGAGATTATCTGGAAGCCGTGGACAGAAATTTCGATCAAGCCAGAAAAATCTACCGCGACAATTGTAACCAGAGAAACTATGGCAAGTCGTGTTATCGATACGGGAATTATTTGCTAGGTGGAAAAGCCGGAGACAAGAAAGTTCAGCCGGACGAAGCGTATAAATACTTTGACAAAGGTTGTACATTGTCTTGTAAGGAGGCCTGCTTCCATTCTGGTATTATGGTGGTGAAGCGATACGGTAACCTGGCTTCTTCACAGGATATCTCCAAAGGAATGGCTGACCTGACCCGTAGCTGTGACGGTGGAGAAGCCAAAGCTTGCCACTTCCTTTCCGGTATATTTATATCCGGTATAAAGGAGGAGAACAAGGTGCAGGAGAGTCCACGTGAATCCTTTCTTGTTTCCAAAGACATGCAGCGTGCTTTTCAATATGCCGAGAAAGCCTGTCTAGCTGGTAACATGTATGCCTGTAGTAATGTCAGTCAGATGTACCTCAAGGGAGATGGAGTTGAAAAAAATCTAGAATTGGCTGAAGGGTTTAAAAAACTTGCTGTGGAACTACAAAATCAGGTTAAAAAACAACAACCGAATTTGCAATTTGGACATACTGGGCCAGCGTAAGAAGATACCACTTTGGGCTGACATGTTTGATTTATTAGTATGTGTAATTATTATTATATTCTGATCTCATGTAGATGCAAGAATTTGTTCTTTTGATGTAATAAAAGAAAATAAATTATAATAATTGTTCTAAACTGTTTTATTTTTAAATGTTAACACAACACATCGACTCCACAGTTACAACTAAATGATAAAGTAATTTAAATATTTCAGATTGGAATAATTGGTGGTTCTGGTTTAGATGACCCTCAAATTCTTGAAAACAAAACTGAAAGATCTGTAGACACACCTTATGGAGCTGCTTCTGATAAAATTATTGAAGGCACAATAAATAATATACCTTGTGCTATTCTCGCTCGTCATGGACGCAAGCACACCTTAAATCCGCACGCTGTCAACTACCGAGCAAATATTTGGGCATTGCAATCTGTTGGCTGTACGCACATACTGGCTTCTACAGCTACAGGATCTTTACGTGAACACATACCACCTGGTACTTTTGTTATTCTAGATAACTTCATAGACAGGTAATTATTATTTATTTAAGCTCTTAACACTATAAAAAAAGAATAGCAAAATATGAAGTAAAATGAAAATAGGTTAAAATAATATAAAAACGTTAGTATTATCCAAATACCCAGATAGTAGATGAAGTTGAAGTAATATAATTATTTGTTAGATAGGATGAGGCCATTAAATTCAATTACACAATTTCTTTTTATTAGTTTAGCCGAGTTGTTTATAAAGATATCCAGTGTCAACAAAGTCATTGACACCACTCATTGATGATCTATCATAAATAAGTTATAATGAAAAATTCACCTTCAAACATCTATAATATTAATGAAACTATATTTCAGTCTGATCATTTTTTAAATACATATCTAATGATGATATCAATTTCACAAACTACCCATATCAAATTATTTGGAATTATTTTTGGTTTGAAGAATCCAGCAAAGGGGTAACGACCATTTCATTTTAATGCTCACTGTGTATAAAGTCCACTTTCATACCTAATGTTTGACTAATGTCTGCTGTGATTTATATTAAAGATTTCATGAAATATAATTGATATCTTTATACATATAACTAATGGCATGAAATTTCAATATATATATATATATATTGTTTGCATTACTATCAGCATTCTGTTTTATTAATAAACGATGCATGTTTATACATAGAAATAAGTGGAAGATGCTGGTGCGGGAAGCCTTGGTTCATCACTGAACTGGAGTGCTTATGATGATGATGATGATGCATGTTTATACATATCATACCTACTTATAACTTAATCTTATAAATTACAGTGCGGGTACTTTGCATTGGCAGATATGTTTGAGGCAAACAGATTTACGGCACTCTCAATATCTACATTATGAATTATTACGGACCTATGGGTTTTATGAATTTATTTGAGAATTAAAACCCAAAGGTTGGAGTGAAAGGAAAGCTGTAAATCCGTTACCTTTCCTTTGTCACTATGCAACATCCGCATTGTATTTATTTTCATACATATTTATAGATATAGTATAATAACACATTTATTTGTGAAATTTTTCAGGACCAATGGTAGGCAGCAGACATTTTACGATGGTGAAATTAATTCACCAGTTGGTGTATGCCATTTGCCTATGGAACCTGCTTTTTGTACATTAACACGAAAATGCTTACTTAAAGCTGTTCACAATGCAGGTTTCGAAGCTATTGATGGAGGTACTTGTGTGACCATACAAGGTCCTCGGTTCTCCAGTAAAGCAGAGAGTAAAATGTTTCAGTTGCTTGGTGGAGATCTTGTCAATATGACTACTGTGCCAGAGGTTTTTTTTTTTCACTTATTTTTTTGTAAGATTTTCAAACCAACTATACTTTTTTTTAATATCTAAAAATGTGTATAAGTTTATATAATTATATAACTATACAGATAATGTAATAAATATAGTTAATTGTTGATTACATAATTTTAATATAATTTTTTGTAGGTAATATTGGCTAAAGAAGCTGGACTTTGTTATGCAGCTATAGCCTTGGCAACTGATTTTGATTGCTGGAGAGATACGGGGAAAAAAGTTTGTGTAAGTGATGTTTTGGAGACATTCAAATTGAATGTGGAAAAAATTAAATTGATTCTTCAAGAAGCTGTAAATGTTATCGCATCAGAGGATTGGTCAAGTGTAATAAATGAACTAAAGGTATTTGAATATTATCAGTAGAAATACATATTTGTTACAAACATATCCAATAATTCATCGGTTTTAGGAAACTGTAAAGTCCAGTGTCATGTTACCTCACAACTAATATGTATTAGAACAACACTGATCAAATGAGGCTTTGATTGGAGAGGACTCAATCCACCGTGTATTCATTTTATTGTAACTGTTGCTGATTATTTCAATGTAAATTTAAAATGTGTATGAAATCTTAATATTACAATAAAAAAATATCTATATAACATTACAAACAATCGTTCACTATCATGAACTTTCATATAAGTTCTTTGTTTTAACATACTAGGCCTGGTTTTACCGAATCAAAAATATTAAATTTACTGCAAATAAACAAATTCAATCTAAACAATAATGGAAACGCATAATAACAAATTGGTTCCATGAATAAAGATTGGATTTGTTCCAAACCCATATCCACACCATTTTGAATTCGCGGTTATTCCTCTCAACGACTGCGCTTCTACCGTTATATTATGTAGGAGGCAGACGTAGTAATTGACGGTCATTATGCGTATGGTTAACTTCATTCAAATTCAATAACCATTTGGTAACCTTTAATTTCATGGCTTTGTCGACAAGTTTCGATTGCTTCACTATTATGTATGAATTGACATAATAGTGAAGATAGTAATAGGTTATAGGGTGTAGCTGGCAACACTGAGAGCAGGCAGGCCGCCATCAGCTGTCAGCGCGCACTTGACGATCACAGCACTCAGCTTGACTGTTGACTTGAGCACAGCTGACAGTTCAGCAGCGGCGCGTCATGGCCGGAGTAGAGTCGGGGGATAGTACGGGTACGGGTACTAGTACGGGTACGGGCACTAGTACGGGTACGGGCACTAGTACCACTACCACTACCACTATTGCTCCCACAGCTACTACAGCCACCGAAGACTCGTTCTCCTCCCTGGCCTTCGAGAAGACTCTGGCCGCCCTGAAGGACACACAGGTCGGCATCCAGGCCTTGTCAAGCTGGTGTCTCAAGAACAGGCATCACCACCGCAGGATCGTGGCAAGTTGGCTGAATGTCTTGAAGAGAGGTTATAATACTAATACGGATACTAACACTTATACTTACGGTTCTCATTTTGCACCAACGACTATATTTATAGTTAAAGTGGAACATCGACTCACCCTGTTCTATCTGGCCAATGATGTGATCCAGTACAGCAAGAAGAAGAACTATGACTTTGTGGATAGTTGGGGAACCACTCTGCAGAAGGCCACGCCTCTAGTCAGGTGAGTCACTACTGAATACACGATAGTATATCATCGTGACTGTAACTATTACTATAACTCGCTCCACTGTCGGTAGGGATGAAAAAGTCAAACATCGCATTCTAAGGATCTTTCGGATATGGGAAGAAAGATCAATCTATGATGAAGACTTTTTGGCTGATTTAACTGGCTTGTTGAGTGCTACTACTGGAAAACAGTCATTGGATGTCGATCCCAATGATTTTCAAGTATGTGTACGCTACAATCATATACACATTATATCGATACAACCTTTTAATTAATCATATTTTACAGCCTATGGCTTTAATTAGTCGTATAAAACAATGTTGTGTACTGGAAACAGACTCAGAATCACAATTGAAAAACGTTAACGCTTGTCATCTTTCACTAGATAATGTAAAAGTGCTCAGCATTGAACTCAAAGGTATGATATACATTATATTCACTTTAAAAAAATGTTCTCAGATAATACAGGCTATCTTTTACTATTACTTATCTTAGAACGTAAAGACGCAGACGAGGCGAGTGCAGAACTTGATGGGGCGATCAAATCTGTCGAGGCATACGTCAAAGCATTAGAAAAAGAATTAGTCGCCAGAGAAGAACTCAATCGTCTTTTGCACAAAGCTCATCAACATTATGCTACGCAACGTGGAGAAGTCAAAGTTGTAGCCAATGTAATTTAATATCTGGTATGTCTTAAGGAAGCTCTTAAATTTTTATGTAATTTTTCCTTAAAAATTTATAGGCTTATCGAAATTTCGGTGGTAGAGTTAAAAATCTCAAACGAAAATTAGATGAGTTGTGTGAGACGTTGCCGACAAGTATGAGTCCGATGCCATCTCCCCCTTCACCTGGAGAACCTGTACCTTCTCCTGGCCCTGATGAAGATTTAGAATTACCCAATCAAACTTCTGTGTTCAATATTGGTTTGTATATACTTTCTTTTAATATTTTATAAACAGTATTTTTATTTGTATGATTATAACATTATGTTGCTGTATTGTTAGCTAAATTCATTAATTTACCAAATGCTAAATATGTATGAACGATTCTGCTTGGCTATGTAAGAAAGCAGTATTAACACTGCGCTAATTTGTAGTCCTCTCACATTCTAAATGGTTCTTAACCTTAGATCTTTTATTTTTGGAATATTTTTATACTTGCGGCCTGCTGCTTATTTGGCTGCTAAATTTCCCCGCCCCTGGTATATATATTCCGCCAGTGGAGTACCCACAAGAGTGTATATGTGAGCAGTATATTATGTATATTGAGTCTATTTGTTTGCCCAGCACAATACTTGTGATCATACTAACACAAGTATTTATTGGTGAACATGGTGTACATACATTGGTATTTTTTTATTGTGCAATATTAGCAATAATGCTAAATACAAATGTGATATGTGATAAATTTTAAATCTATAGGTTTTTAATGTAAATATTTATGTAGAATGTACAATATTATTTTTTTGACTTTTATTGTATGTTATTGTCATTTTTTTAGATCAAACTTCAGATACATATTCAAGAAATGAGCATCGCAGTTTCATTGGATCATCTGAATTTTCATTTACTGATTTTCATGAGGAAACTAAAACAAAGAGTGACACAAGTAAATAAATTATTCTATTGATCGCTAACATATTTTTTTAGTTATAAATAAAAAATTCATATCAATATTTTTCAGAAATTTTATCGCCTCCTCCTCCTCCTCCTCCATTATTACCTGGTTTGGACTTATTGGCAACGACCAATGTATCTGAACCACCGCCGTCTATTGTTCCAGCTGTAAATAGGAATTTTTATGGAAGCAGTGCTTCTCTTATTACGTCTGATGAAAATCCCAATTCAGGTATTTGCTTTTTCTAGTCTTCCAGGCCGCTTCTTTGTTGTACAATTATGTATTGTACTTGGATAATGAACAAAATTCGATCAAATATTATTATTTTGACTTAAAATAGTACATTTATATATGCAATACTGTATTTATGTATGAATTTTTATAGAACTTATTATAATATTGATAATTTATAGGTGAATCTTTACCTGCTTATGGGGATAATTCTCATGCTTGGAATGCATCATGGAACTATCCTGTATGTATATAATTCTCAATTATACTATATGTTAAGTCATATTTTATAATATTTTCTCTTTTACAGGTTAGAGGTCATGATGTGTCGGAGATTCCCGCTCCGGAAATGGTACCACCACCTATTGTAGATCAAATTCCTCCTTCGGTGTATACAGACGTTGATCACAGGACTTTGTTAGCACCTCCTCCACCACCCCAACCATTACAAAGTAACTTTATATTTTACTTTTTTTTTAAACCATACATGTGTATTTAATTATATCACTGGACGACTGTAGATTATGTGATTCTATGAAAAAAAACACCGATACCCACCATTATACAATTATTTTATGTTATTTCCAGTGTTACTACAGTCGAATGATATTGATCATCGGAAATTACCTCCGTTGCCAAGCAAAACCCTTACTGTTGGCGATCATACTAGAAAAGGTTATAACATATGCATTTCTATAAGTTTTCAATTTTTTTTTTTACAATTTTTCAATAATAAAATATTTAATTTAGACGTAGATCATAGAAACTTGATTTCATTAACGGGTTTCTCTACCACCCCCATTCCATCAACACGATCCAATATTCCATGGACACCTTCAACTCCAGTATCATCCATCGATAAGGTAATAAATGAAGATTAATATATAATTACATAATTTAACGTCGTCCATTAACTTTGAATGATAATATTTCAGGACTACCGTAATTCTCTCAAAGATTTCTCTCCTGAGGTTCCTCCTCCTGTTTTGCCACCCGTATTTCGACATTCTTTGCAGCAAATTCACTCAGATAATGTTGAAAGCATCGATATGGAAATGTCAGATGAAGAAACACATGACAAATTAGACGGTATTAATATAACAATAATTATGCTTTATTAGACAAATAATAACCAATGTAATATTTTCAGACTATCATAACCAAGTTGAATCATCACTCGCCCAATTACACGGAGATCCTTTACCTCTGAATCGACATAGTCATCCTCCACCACCAGTAGTAACATATAAAAAATCTGATTTTTCAAACAAATATAATAATCACAATAAACTTTTTGGCAATATTGGGGACAATCAAAGAAATCAATCCAATATAAATATTAAAAATACAGAAGCTGATGTTAGTCTACGTGGGAATTTAGTCAGAATAAATAGTGATATTGATAAAAATAACCATTCAACTTCGGGTGATTTGAATTCATGTACTGATGTTTTTAGTGATTATAATGATTCTATGAATCCATTCAACCCTGATTTAAATCAACCTCCCCCAGATTTCTGCGATAAAAGAATGGTCTCAGACAATGAATGGGAAATGCCCGATGATGACTCCATTTATTCAGAACCAGAATCTTGGAGAAATCAGTTAAAGTCTATAAATCCACCACAGCCAGGATATAGAAACGCTCAGTCACATTTTAATAGTGGTCCATATCCACAAAGGTTTAGAGGACCCTCTTTTCAAATGAACAGACCTCTAAATAGGGAACGCGGGCCACAATCCGAAAGTAACAGGAGTAATTTTCGAAGATCGTGGGGACAAAAGCCATCACGACCTAGTAGGGGTAATTTTTGGTAATGTTCTATTTTTTTAAATCCCCATCCCAAATACAAGTTAAATGTATATATTAGTATATTTAGTATGTTTTTTTTAACATAATTAACCCAAATTTGTTTGAATGAGTTTAAGATAATGATAGTTTTGTATAATTGTGCAGTGTATATTGTATCTTAATTAATAAAAAAACATTCTCATATAATAATTGTTTTATTTTTATTCAACAGAATACTTGAAAGTTTTAACCAACAAGTGTAAAAATGTAGCTAAAAAAAAATTGAGTTAATATTTCAATCAGTATTCAGTATCACAACCCATAAAAAGGTAGTATTTGATGATACAACTGTGTGCGAGCTGGTTATTGGTTACACAGTCTAATGTAGTCACTGATTGAGTTTAAACCTTAAAAGATAATAGGTATGAGTTTTTAAAAGGTTAATATTCCTAGTGAACAGACAATCTATATTATACAATTCCAAATAAGTTGATACCACTTAAGTTAAAATGTATAAGATTCAATGCGTTACATTTGATTTTCCATCAAAGTATTTGTTTGATATTGATATGAAAGGAACCTAACCTACTTATCTTAAGCTGCAACGTTTGTTTCAACAAGTTGATGTAATCAGGAATGGGGCTACAGAGGAAAGAACTTTATTCAGTCATTTCTAGTGAAAGAAACATATATAGGTATACATACTTATCTCTGCCACACCCATCCAATGCATGCACATATTGTAATGGATTTATTAAAGTGTTGTGGTGGATCTGTGTTATCACTATTATCCACTGATATATTTGTCACTGAAGTGTGAAATATATTGTCAGATCAAGAGCTTTCATATATGTATTTTTTGTTTTGTTTTTCAAGATCATATTCTAAGTTATCTATTTTTACGTGCTTGGCGAAAATATTATTTCAGCCATACTTTTAGATGAGAAAATAAATTGTCACTGATGATATATCTATGGTGCAAACGTATACATACCTACTTTCACATGGATCAATGTGTATTATTACAAAAAAGGGGCGTGTTCCCGATGATATGGTAATGTAATACATACTCGTATTATACATAATATATAAGTATGAAGTGGTGGTATTTGCTGGCTTGCTACCAAGAACATGCTAAGCTGGAGTTTAGCCAGTAAAGGCGATCCTGGAACTCAAGATCTGGTCAATGCTGGTGTTTTTTTTGTCATTATTTACATTATAGTAAAATAACTCATTGGTTATGTATTAAGATTATAAAATTAGTCGTGCCTCACCACGGAATACCGGAGTAGGTGAGAAATGTACCGGGTTTCACTTGTCTTATAAAATTTCTTTGTACCTATAATATATATGTATAGATATATCCCTATATTCGAATTAGAGTATAAGAAAACAGACACAAGTTGAGTAATCATTATATTAAACATCTTACAATAATATTATAATATTGAGTTAAGTAAATATAATATGCATTGCTTACTAACTTCTAATTTAATGAGGAAATTACTAAAATATATAATAAACTTAAATCTCGTAGCTCTATTGCTCTGACGATCTTAACAAAGTCATATAGGACCAAGAGTTGTTCAGAATCTAAAAGAGATAATTATATTAGAATGATTTTGGATATATGTGTATGTGAGATATTTTGATAGTTTACTCCAGAAAAGGATAGAATATTAATTGGGATGAGACCCAGAGCAGAAAAGACGAGTGCTTTCTGTGATCGCATTATAATGAATCTTAAGGTAGCACAGATCCGAGGATCACACAGTTTCTCCCAGCCACATCCATAAGCAGCGTCACCCACTTCCAATGACTGCAAATGATTAGTTGTTAATTATTATGACGAGACTAGAAGTACGGCCATACTTACAGCATCAGTGAGTTCAGAGCCAGATTTGCAGAGGGTGTAAACCTGGACACTACTCGAGATGGCAAATATCATGAACTCGGGCCTTACTTCTTTTATACTATTTGCCTGAAAACAATATAACAGGATATCAACAATATTATCGCGGGAATCAACGCTGAACTCATCTTCAACACCTCTATAACTTGTAGACCTGACACACAAATCTGTAGCGAAGTCATTAACATTATATCCACAAAAAATGGGCCAAACGTCTGCTGCACTGCCGTGAAATAACTACAATTAAATTAAATAATAAGCAAACATTTGTTTGTTGAAATAATTATCAATCATAAACACTTTATCGTACATAAATACTTTATCGTAAAACATACATAATCGTTGTACCTACTTATTAATGAAATTTTAAATGTATTTGATATTCTATAATAAGTTGTTTGCCGATATTCTACAAGATATGAGCTATCACATTACCGCTATTGATCAATATCGATAGTCTTGATCCAGGTTTACTCTGATTTCCTGTATTGTAAGGTAAATACTGATTATTAAGTCAGTGACCTGTGTAACTAGTAATAGCTTAGATCACCGACAACACTTTGTTGTGTCTAAAAACTACAATTTGTAAAAACTTCGCAAAAAGCTCCTCGGGGCGAATATAAATAAATTTCATCTTACGGCTAGGCGATATTTTACCCCCCCCCCATATCATGAAGTATGTTAATTGTAATAATTTAATTTAATTTACTTAATTTATATTTGAATAATATGAAGTATATTTCACGATATATCTAGTATTTATTTTTATTCACATTTATAGATGCGTGATTTTTGTTGAACTTCCATCAGTTGGTTTTTAAGCTTGTCAAGCATTAATGTAATTTTAAACACTCACTTTATGGCATAGTTGTGATGAAGAATGATATCTGAAAGACGGTCATGGATTATTTGCATATTACTATCATTTGATTCTTGAAAAAGCTGGTCAAACTTGATTTTAATTGATATCATTTGATGCTTGCAATATGACATACATATGAGAATCAACGAGTTCCATCCGCAGAAATGAATATATGCTAAAAAACAGGTTCCAAGAGAATAGATAAATATCAGTTCGTACAATGGCGACTCATATTGAATGCTCTCAACGAAGGGTATCTGAAATATATGTTATGGTATAATAAATAGTAACATGAGTATGTATAATTATTTATAAATGAAACTTACCTTCATATCGTGGAGCATCCGTCTATTTCCATCATCATAACCGATCATATAAAGGTACACGATGACCGCGATGGCTTGTCCTGGAAAAGATAGCACTGTGGCTCCTGCTACACATTTCCAAACCTTTTCATACTGTTTGCATTCATTGATGAAATGCAAAAAAGTTTCTTTGTACTTTTTATCCAGATGATCGATGCTTTCATAGCATTCTTCTACGTGTCGCAACAGCGTTTGAATAGTGCTTTTTTTTACAAAGAAAATTGAATGAGTAACCATAATTACTTGCATTGGATTAAGAATGCACAATTGTCGAGTTATATCCCCATAATCTCGTAAAACGACATCTCTATAAATACTATACATTAGTACGATTATAGTCGTGTTCAAATATAAAATTAGTATCCATTTTATAAGCCTGAACCCTTTTAAATGATCTTTGTAAAAAGGGTGCAAACCAGTCAGGATTAAGCATAATCCAGTATGCCACAAAATTGTATCTAATAAAGCCATCGTACTCGAATATCACCGTAAACCTTGATTTATTGATAACAGTCATATGCTCGAGGAAAGCCGATATAATGTGAATTGAAGGAGCACTAAAACACTTTTTAATATCGCAGTGTTAGCCAATATTTTTAATTAAAGATTAATTTTTAGATTCAGATTATAATATATGTTGATATGGTCAAATTGAAGATGAAATTATTCAAATAACCTTTTTATTAACATTATATGTATAAATGTGTCTATCAACAACAGATCCAGTTACGTTAGCTTTAGGGTCTACTAGTTTTTATTATATTTTACAAAATGATAAAATAAGTCATACAACAGCATTACAGATTACTTGTGATTCATAAGTAGTATAGATAATTGCTTGTCTTCTTCAAACCCCAGAGTGGGTATAATGGGTAAATAATATCGTTCCTCTTAATAATATGTAGTGCGACACGGCATAATAATGTCGTAACTCACTTTGTTTACGCAAACAATATGCAGGTGCGGTGCTATTTATAGATAGGCACGACGGGAAGCAGCCAACTAGCCGACAGGAAGATGGTATAAAAGACCACGATTACAGATCCAGTCGTGACCGGCTCATCTGTAGGGAAAGTTCTCCAGTCCCCACATAAGTGCGACTGCCTGTATACTTTTCTGCGGTAGTGACACGATTCCCGTAGTAGTCCCCGACCCCAGTGTGTGTGTCGCTTTGGCTGACTTTTGAATTCCTCGTACGAGCCAGGATATTCTCATCAAGCAGAATCCTGTGAAGTACTGGAGGTCCAGCTGTAGGCTGAAGAACAACAGACGAGTTTGACTGTCTCATAGGAAGCGTTCACCGATACCTTGGTGCGATCGCCTATAACATCTCCCTGTAGCAGCAATTCAAGTCTCAGTCGACCGAATCCCTTGTGTGTGTGAGTGGCGGTGAAGAAGAGACAATATTTGTTATACTCTTAATTTTTGTAATATCATGGTGGTTTTCGGACGGGACTTGATATTTCAACACAACATATTCCTGCACTGTACATAGTTTGTAACTGACATACATAATATATCAATATATATTTATCTAATATATATATATATATATATATATATATATATATATATATATATGATACATAATATGTGTATTTGAGCAAGATTACGAAATCTGTATGGACGGCAACTAATTTCCTGGTTCCTAGATACATCCAGGATTTCAAATTCATTCAATCATATTTTGTTAAATAAAATCAGTATAAGTTGAATAGGCCGTCATCGTTGGTTATAAGAATGTGTTATGAAGGTAGTTATTAGATAAATTACAGAGTTCTATATCAGAGCACGCGACTCTTTGATTTTGTTCGTCTTTAACACTTTCAGCGAGTGTGTCATTATTGTTTTGCTGATTTTCGTGTTCTTTGATATGGGTTATATAATGATATTGTACTGTACTTAATAATAAGAGATTGCTAGGTGTATTCGTATACCCGATGCAGTTTCCGCTTTGATTAAGTTTTCCGGCTTCGACTCTTTTTAACTTCTTTCAGGTTGAACGTGTGCCGCCATTTGTAACAATCTGCTTCTGCCAATACACAATCCTCCACAACTCTATCCGAGACCACTATAATGTACATATGTATATTTATATAATTTGTGAAAACAAAACTGTGACAAAATATAATATATTTTCAGATTAGAGGACAACCATGTATTCCCTTAAATGTATACTTGGACTTATTTATCAACTAAATAGTAAACCTATATTGATGGAATGGGAAATACAAGAAAGGTGTGATTAGTCAGTCGATTGTAATAAGATGTCTTTGATATTTATTGTTTGTACTGTTACAAAGTTACTTGAACCGTAACACTTTTGTATTTGTTCGACACGTGGATACATTTATATGGAAGTGTTACTAGCATGTTACTTCTGTGGACCATATATTAAGCTTAATTAAATATACGTATTTAATAATTTATAAGAACTACATTTGTAAATAGTAATAATATTGAATAAATATTGTTTAACATTGTGTTTTAATAGAGCAGAAAGCAGTAGCTTGATTTTTGCGTATAAGATGATAAGACTCAACGAATACAAAAGTAAATTTATAGCGATTTACACAAATTAAATAAACCCAACTAAATATACATATTTATGGTGTATTTTTGAATGCTGCCTTTTCAATTGAAGGACAATAAAAATTAGGATCACTGTGTGATAAGCTTTTTTTTCTTGTTCATTAATATAACATATTATTAATATAACCTATTTTGGAATCGTAATAACCGATTAAATCGTTTTTTTTTACTTGAGCGAAATTTGAAACCATGACCCTCAGTATTTGTAGTCACTTGCCTTGTCCCATGAACTATTATTCTGGTATTGAAATATTTGTTAAATAATTTATGATATTGATGTTGAGTCGTAATTAGGTGGCACTAGGTTGATCTATGTTTTAGAAATAATCTAAAGTGTAGTATGTAAGCAGTGATAACTTTATAAGTGGCGAAGAGCAACGAATGCTTAGTTGAAAGTAATATCGTCGGCGAAGTAATAAAGAGAGGAATTCGGCGTTGGAAGTATGGGCATTGTAGGGTGTAAAGATGATGATTGTGATAGTGAAGAGTAACCAATATGTCGGCAGCCACTCAAACAATGCCCTAATCATTGTATTTGTGCGCCCCCAAAAAGGTCTCGCAATCACTTCTCCTACTTGAAATTCCTTTCCAACACAAATCGTTACGAACTTCCCGGGGACAAGTTTCGACCGTCCCGTCCCCCATCTGCCCTCTTTTAATACGGAGCAAGATATTTTAGTAAGGAGTAAGGAGCATAATGGTGATGTTTTCATAGCGCGTGTGTGTTTAGTGGAATGACAGCGGCCGGATGGCTTAGGAACTGTCCGATGGGTTTAAGCCAGCACTTCTTCGGCCACTACGATAAGCTTTTAGGAAACTCAGCCTAAGAGGATTTACATTTTACGTCGTTATGAGGTTTACTCGAATCATTTTTATCATTCAAATTATTCAGATTGTTTCTTCATTTTTATATATTATTTATGATTATCATTTCAATCACTTTTATTATAAATGTATCCTATTTCCCGATTTTTTCCTCTGCATAAATTAAATTTCTCAAAAAATATGGTTGAGAATAGAATTTGGAGGATGATAAAGCTCAGAGGAAAGAAAAAATAGCCGTTTCTATGTACCTCTATGTATAGTTGTGTGTATATTCTATTCTACTTCCACCGTAAAAGAACTACGAGAACTATTATAGATGTAGACTTTCTACGGTGATTCAAGGCGACCGATGACCTGTGATTTGAATCTATACTCTCTTTCCCTATAACACCTGGTCTAACACTACTAACACTGAATAATATTACCACACTCACATTTAATATTACAAATTATTCAGGCCCATTAGATACAACGAGATCTTTAAATTGTTTCACCACTTTATTAAATAACAACAGTTTCAGGAACGAGGGTCAATACTAAGTTATGGAATGCTTTACGTACTTCGAAATCCGTAGATATTTTACGAAGCTACAACCTCCTCGAGCTAATTAAAAGTCACATTTACCAATATCTTCTACAAAGTATTGATTATATTATCATTAATCAATTGGGTAAGTAACAAACATTATTTGTGAACAAAGATACAAAAACTTATACAAAGCGGCTCAATAGTCTCAAGCCTTTATTTTTTATTTTCTTCCCGTTTGATGCATTCAATATTTAAAATAAAATGTCAGTTTATTTAAATACACACGAGCTTAAAATATTTAAATGGGAAAGAGTAACTGAATTTATCAGTAGTGAAGTAATGTGCGTTTTACCTGGTACAGAATCCAACATTCCTTTTTTATTATATCTTCTTGATATAAAAATCTCATTTCGCCGACAATAAATTTATTCTATTATCATCATCATCTTGGTTGGTGCATTCCACGTATTTTTTTGACTCAATAGATATTGTCTGTTGGCCATAATTCAATGTCAATGCATTTTAATACCACTTTAATTAAATTTACAGTGACATATTGCAGTTGTTCTATTGCAAAAATTTAGGTACATGATTTTTGTAAATTAAAAAGATAACGAATGAGGGTATTTTTAAACTCAAGCAGATCCATTCTGTGGACGACTTTGTGTAACTGTACTAACATACATAGTTCAAAGTTATAAATACGTAGTAGTTACTGCTGCTTGGTAAACTTAATATAATATTTATTTATTTATTTACGCTCCGAAGAGCTTTTTTATTTTTAGAAAAGGGTCTTTTTGAGAGGGTTTTTTATACACAACAACGTGATAATTGTCTGTCGGTGATCTTAACTATTACTAGTTACATAGCTCACTGACAGAGCGGCTCTGCCCGACTTAATAATCGCCTCAGTATTTACCTTACAATCCAGGAAATCAGAGTAAACCTGGATCAAGACGATCGATCGGGATTTTATTAATATTATTCCCGATCTACCAGTCGTAATAACCGATCAAATCAAAAAAAATATAAAATAAATTATAATTGGTATTATAAAAATGCCTTATATATGCCATGTTATGGTGAGTTTTAATTATAATTAACACGTGTCATTCTATACAAAATCAGCATTATATAAGTTTAGTTATGTAGAGGTTTAAATTTGTTACGATATTTTTTCAACGGTGAAATTTCTTCTCTGGTAGAACTCCATAATTAATAAAAATAAATAAAAAATGACATATCACTAATGATTTATAACATTTTATCTGAGGGCTTTCCACTAGGCTTTTGTCATCTATAGTAGATCTGTCATTTTAAATTTCTCTTAATAAGTAACGACGAATAAAAAAACCTATATTCTGTCGAAAATATACATTTAGATGAACTAGTTTTTTTAATCTTAGGTTGTCTATCATTTGAAAATGTGCTCTATTTGGTGTCTATGCAGAACCATCTATTTTTTTAGCATATTTAGATATTAGTCTACAAAAAATATTTCAAGACAATTTAATAGTACTACTTTTATTTATTTATTTTATTTATAACTACTAAAATCTTGTTTGATATGTGATTAAATGAGTGTCGCAAAAAGAAGTAATTTGTTATAGAAAAGATGTATGTGGTACATAATGTAAGGAGATAGTGGTGTGCATACTTTTAGTAGTATAGGTAGTGATGATGATGATGGTGAGTTAGTCTAAATGCAAATGGCGATATGTCTAAGTGAATATCACATTTGGGAAATGAGAGGCTGAAGCCGCGGATGTCGTCTAACCAGATATCAACTAACAGCACCACTCACTTCTCACATACTATTGCATCCATTCTATTATAACATCTGACACTATCTTTACAACAGAAAGTCTATATAAGCGATTACTTTATTCAACTATCCAATCCAGAATCCAAACAAAGTTACAAGAACACCAAGGTCTTTCAAGGTCAAGGTGTTTCAAGAACAAATATTTATTCTCTCTGAGACATCAAAAATTACCTAACATACTTTGGATGATCTGAATAAAAACCAGAAAACTTTCTAAGAAAGACGTATTATATCATAGATCTCTTACATATAAATGGAACTGTCGCCGTATTTCACTATTTAGCTCTGTATTAAAGTCAGCCAACTAGACCTGGTTATTCGTTATATTAGGATTTGCATTAAATCAGTTAATAGTCATTGTAAGTCGCTACACTTCATGCAAACCCCGACTTAGCTGTCAGCAAATTAATATTGTAAATCATTCTTATAAGTGAGTTCTTTCGTTTACATTAAATTCATTATAACCTAAATTTATCTGACAACATACAAAGTAATGGTTTATGCATAATAAAATGCAATTACATAATTTTCTAATACAATATACACAAAAGGAAATTCAAGCCCCATTGAAATATGAGCATCAGTATCTTCTCTCTTAATGGTGGAAAGAATATTTCAAAAACAGTAATTTCGTAAGATATTTTCTATTTTATGAGGACACTTCCCTAAAACACAGTACCCGTTTCGTTTCGACAATAAACTTTACCCTCCTTTTTATTTTTTATTAAAACAAGCAGCATTTAATGACCCATATAGAACGAAGCAAAAAAAACTCCAAAAACTTCTTCTAATCTTTGTAAAAATAATTACAGTTTAATTTTATTTATTATTACAAATAACTGTAACATATGTAATTTAAAAAATACCCAAGTTAATTGGTGAAAAATTTAATGACGATAATATTTAGGATGACATAAACATTTACTTTGGCATGGAACTTAAAGTGAGGTTTTTCCAATTTGTTATGTGCCCTGCAAAATATTGACCATAAATCTTTTTGGCACCGATTCAATAAACCACGCTTTATTTCCGATGTCAAACTTTCTTAATATTATTACATATTACAATGTACATTACTGAAGATTTTTTTTATAAAAACACCTCATGCGCGTAATGAAGATTGATAATATTACCTGTATTGTGGATTGTATGAGGTTGGGTTTGTCAGAGTAAATTCTGTATATTATTATTAATTATTGCTGAGGAAAAAAATTGTATCCAAAACAAAGGTGGCCGATATAGAAGTTTTTCAATCTAGATATAAAGAAGATGAAAGGCATTTTAGAATGAGGCGTCAATATAAAAGAAAGGAAAAGAATAGCACTTGGTGACAGTCATCACCATAACTTTCATACTCTTTCTTTAAAAAGTTTAAAGAACAAAGACCAAAGAAGATTTGCAAAGAAATTTTAACTAACTACCGTCCGATGTGATATTTTTTTTGTGCCCTTGTTTTTATAAATTACCCCTCCTTTCCAATTCCATTACATATAATTTAATAAAACTATTTGGCTACATTATTAATGTGATATATTATTAAATAATGTAAATGTTAAATACATACGCTTATAGTGACACTATGAAAATTGTTCATAAAAAATAATCAAGCATTTGGTAAAAAGACTATGAATTAGTTATGTTTTAATAAGCAAATGTGTGTTAAAGTATTGTAGTATTCTGATGACGTGGATGGAGTTAAGCTTCTTATGCTAAACATATTCACACAAGCCATAAACCACTAAACCAACCATAGTCTTATAAACACACTTGCTAAGATTATCAAGTGACGGGGATAAATACGAAAAACTGAAACAAGCTCTCGGTAACGGTCAGTTTTGACCGATTTGCTGGAGCGAGTGTTGTTTAGTATATGGAAGAGGGAGAGTAAAGCAACAAGAGGGTGTTTGGGAAAAAGACTACCGCCCTAATTAGGGGTGGTAACAGGTGACACCGCCCATCAACTACACCACTCATTCTAAAACTATTACACAATCACCCACATTATTCAGTCTGTCTAAAACAATCGAAATATAGATTACTACATTCATCATTGTACTGAAATATTCCTGAAAAAAAGAAAACAACTCGCTTCCCCGACCAACTAGAGAGGGAACTCATGCTTCCGGATTACCAATTCTATTAATAAATTCCCCCATTTTCCGGAATGCCAAAGGCACATAGGTATGGTATTTAAAAAAACAAAAATTTGTCTTGTTTATATTTAATACACGCATTTAAAACAATATATGGAAGATGTTTGTAAATACATAATGAAAAATTTAATTAAAAATATGTTTAATAGATACATTTTTGAGATAATAGTGGGCAGTGTAAAATATGACATATTAACTATTGTGATGTATGTAATGTATATACGTATTACTAGTTCAACGTGAGATATTTTATAATTCCTAAATAGAATTTGTTTACGGCTTAAATAAAACAGCACAACAATTACGAAAAATGTATATAATGTAAAAATTTCTTCAATGAAAAGCGCGATGTAAGAAGTAATATTAATAAATATATATAAAGTTTGAGAATGTATGGTTGCCCGTGGAGTAAAGTACTCCATTAAAATGATATCATGCACGAAATTATGATCATCAACTTGAACGGGATACATTTTTAATATTCTTTCATTAATTTCTCAAGTGTACTCGTGTTATCATTACCAAAAACAATAGCAGTCCCAGTGGACTATAGTAGTACATAGTGTAGTACATAGTAGAACGTGTATGTACATAGTTGTAATATCTGCTGAAAAACCAATTTCAGATCTCTTTTGGACGATCTCTTTTTGTGTGATTCGTTTATTTGATTCTGGTACATTTTAATTAAAAACTAAAATATCTATATTCAAAATTTACCATGGTACAGGTACAGTAGACACACAGTATTTATATTCGAATAATTATAAAAGTGATAACAAAGTGAGTACAAGAAGTGGGAAACTAGGGTCGTTACATAAATAGGTAAAGTAATTAGATGATCGTCAATAAATATAAGGATTTTGGGACCTAACATAGTTTGACTGCGACTATGACTGTCTGATTCACAGATACTATTTTATGATTTATAACAAACCACCCTCTCATCCCTTTTACGTTATAATCATCATCGTTATAATTGTACCAGTGTTTTATATGGGGGCGTTTTGAATGCAGATTATGGAAATCGTAGAGCGAGACGGTCGGTCTGTTGGGTGAAAAACCGTGGGTTTAAATTCCACTGTTGCCAATACTTTTCGAAGTTATGAAATTGACTCCGGTTCATTTACCGGCTCGACTAATTCAAGATTATTTTCCTCGGCCGACCCTATTAATTTTTTTATGATGATATAAATATTGTATTATTTCTAAAAATAGACACTAATGCGTTATATTATGAGTTGTTCAGGTCTTCGAGAGTGACCTAAACGATTTCTAATGGCTTGGAAAATCAAACTTATCTATTGAATAAATCCCAACTGAAAACTACAAAGCCTTTCACTTGTTGTATAATAATGATAGGCTATAATATTATTTTGGATATATTAGGTATAGAATATCGGAATATATTTTTAAGGCTTCTGAGTATTTGATAATGTATGAAGTAGAATCACAGGTTGTGAGTAAAGTTGACAGCAGGTGTTAGCAAAGATGATCACTACGGTTTCCATTCTTCACTTCTATAACTTTTGATTAATATTACACTCGACCTAACTTTCCACAGGTCAATTAGGATGAGGCCGCAATTTGTATGGCCAGCCTAACCATTCATATTTCACACATTTATTTAAATGAAAAGAGTAGCACATGGCATTGCAAGCGAGAGATGTTGTGATAATCTGAAATCAGCAGGCAACAAAAGCGGATCGTCGTTCATTAGCGTCGTAATTATCGTTTCATTGAAGAACATAAATAACCGAATGGGTAATTGGTAAATGATATTATCTGAGCAGGGGTGGTAAAGGTTGCGAGGGGACGAGGGCAGAAGAAGGGTTTGCCAATGCGAAATATTAGAGGCTTAATTACGAAGGAGGAGCTGGCAACATCGAGCCCAGAATATCCTGTGAGAAATTCGACATATTTTAAGGGTCTAATTGAAAACGAGCACATTTTCGACTATCTAACGCCTCACAAAGGAGAGGAATTTTTAGCAAAGGTCTCTCTTAATTAGAAACAAGACAAATTACTTTCATACTTCAGCATGAGAATTCCACTAGAATGTTGTTTTCAAAGGTTTTCATCGTCGGTTTTATTTCCTGATTTGATTTCTGTTTCAAAATCGTTTATCAATCCTTTTTCCTTCAATACTCGACAGTGTGAATCGGACGACAAGTATACGATAGAAGGATGCAGTTGACATTAACAATCAGTAGCAGATCTCATTGAATTTGTATAATTACTTAACTAACTCCTAATAACACTATGTTTTACATCAAATCACTTTCACTTTAGCTATCATCTGTTGACCCATGCAAATTAAACACTTCAAACTATCCGGGTTTAGGGTCACTACTCGTTTCCCAATTATTCTTACTCAATTTAAAATGTAAATGTTGGAGGACACTTGTAGGCGGGGATGGAAAAAATGTAGGGAATATGAGAAAAAGTCGAAGAGGGAAAATTATTAGCCCCATTACAGTGTTGCGTAATCATCATTTAAAGAGAAAGAAAGAATTTTTTTCACCTCTGCTTGAAGTTTCCCCGCCGTCGTCCCACGGGATAGAAGTTCCCACGGGAGATACAGCCAAGAATAATGCTGTTAAGTACATGAAAAAAGTTGGACCCTTCTTTGGAAAGGCAGGCGTTGTTTTGCTGGGCGGTGTTCGACACACACCAGTGAATTTAACAAGCCTCTTCCTCATTATCATTTACATTTATCGAAATATCGTAAATAATATAAAAACAATCGAGTTCGTTTGTACGTATTATGATAAAAAAGTAAAGAATAGTTAGTGTCAGAAAGGAGGAGAGAAGAGTTTCCGTTGCCAACGACACATAGTTTCCGGGATGTCGCCATATTTTTTATAATATTATGCCTCACTAGTCACTATACATATATTATATGTATTGTTTTATGAAGAATTATTTAGATAATTTTATGTGTCCTTTTAAAAATACACATGATGGAAGTGTTGATATAATCGATCAATTTCAAAGTGAAAGTAAGGGTGTGTAAGGTGGAGGTCGAGTGCGCTCAGTTTCCACTCAGTTGTTGTAAATCGTGGGTGGCAAAATGGTAAGGTGACACGCCATAGGAGGCTGTGAAGAAGAAGAAGAATAAGAAGCTATGGTGGCGGTGGAGCCTCAGTGTCGAACTGGTGGATTATTTCTTTAGAAATAATGAAGGGGAGGTCTTCCATTTGACGGCGACTCAGGCTCCAATAAATGTAAGCCTTTATTCTCTTCTCTCTTTGTGGTCTCTGAAAGACCAAGAAGATTGCACTGATTCCTTCCAACCTAGCTTCTTCCATGGAAATCAAACCGAAACTTAAAATCACTTTATGGGATAATATTATTACATCGCAATCACCACATTCATTTTTTTTGTATGATTTTATACTAAAACCGCAACATTGAAAATTCCATAATATGTTTTTATATTTAAGATTTTCCCATTTCAAGGATTTTTAAATTTAAAATAAAGCCGTTCAAAAGAGCATTTAAAAATAAAATAAAAATGTATTAAAATGAAGTGTACATAGTGAATAGAGAAGAGGTGCCCGAGGGAAGGACCGTTGACCGCATTACTCATTTATTGTTAACTCTAAAAACTAATCAAAAGCTTGGCTTGCGCCCATATTGAAAATTAATTAATTTTGAAGCATCCCCATATTGAATACTTAAAATATATTTATATTGTATAGTATTAGTATTGACGAGGACATATGAACATGTGAGAGAATAGAAGGCTTTCTCTAATGAAAGCGAAACAATTAGTTTGGCCGGGATTGTGACTGTTTGTTCTGTCGACTACTATTTGCACATACAACAACACTTCCATTGCCGTTTTACTCTTTTACTATTCTTGTCATGTATATGTATATCTTTTAAATTAATAAAATAATGTTTTTTTTGGCGCTACACAAAAAATTATCCACGGATGTTATGTCTACGGTTATCCGGGAAAATAATCTTGACAAAAGAAATTTGGACAATATAGTGTAGATTTGTAAAGAGTAATCGTTTCGTAAAATTAAAAAATATTGTTCATTCACACTCACTGCTTCATAATCAAAACCGTTAAATGAATCAACTTGCGCTACAAATCGCTTTCTTATTTTCCTTACAATAAAGTCTGTACACGCAAAATGATAAATAATTAGACATTTCTATTTATCAACACAAATAATGATAATATTCAGAATATAGTAAATGCGTTTATTGATAGTCAACTACAAAACAATTGTAGGCTTTGTGTAGAAAGCACGTATTAATTTTATTAGAAGCTACAAATGACTACTTTGATCACCGCAATCTACTGTATTATCCCTACATATACAGATATTCATAAATAATATAACATTTTTTGTGACAGTTTGACAATATTTGGTTATTATAAATGAGTGAGTATATGATGTTAGTATCTTATGGCAACACTCAATTTGCATAGTTCGTTTTAAAAATAAGAAATTCATTTTTATGGTCGTGTTAGCTTTACATGAAAGTCTTTAAAATATTTAAAGTTGAATGTATATTATATATTGGTATGCGTATGAAAGGAAAATCATCGATACATAGATTATGTAAATGTTAGACATAATATTTTGGCGGGTGTTAAGAAGGTGTGAAGCTACAGAGAGAAGAAGGTTTAATTAAAGATTATAAGTAGTGGTGTATACACACATATAAGCTGGAAGTGGTTGTATTAGTAAGAAGCGTGTGTTACGGCTTTACTTTGATACCGTGTAATTTAATAAATGCAGTGACTCGAACCGAAGTCTGTCTTATGAATATTTTTGCAGTATAACCCTTCCTCAGTAAACTCTATTACACTCTCTATACTCTTCTATCTTCTGCTATATGACACTCTTAACTCAACAAATCTCCACTATTGTCAAAATTGAATTTTCCACACACAACACGGGGAAAAATATACATGTTAATGAAAAGTGTTTATATGTATATAAGAAAAAAAGCACACGGTCGGGAAAGTTTTTATTTATTATCTTACGAGTAAACTGGCACATATTTTGATTGTTTGTTTGGTATTTGAAGATAAAAACAATCACGAATTATGACTGTTTGGTAAAGAAACAAAAAGTTTAACTATACATATATCCAAAAAACTCGTGTAAATGTATTGATGTATTATGATTAAAAATAGGACTGACCACGAAAAAGTGAGCTGAGTAAAAAACGAACCACTATGTATGTGCATGTTATGAATTTCAGAACATGCGAGGGGAAAGTAAAATACATCCTGGCTTTTAGCATTTCTACAATAAATCGGATTTATAAATACGTTTACAAAAAATCTATTTATTTATTAATGGAAATACTTCGGGTAAATAAAAAACAGTGGTTTGACTGAATTTATTTTGAATATTTTGATGAAAAAAAAAAGATCTCTTGAAATTGAAGACTCGTCGTCTCTCGGCAATATAACGGTACGTATCACTGAAAAATAATCTTATTAAAAGTGGGTAACTCCACACGGACAAGTGGAATTGTTTCAATATATTTTAAAAGCCACAAGATGGCCGCCTACGACATAATGGCCGTTATCTTAATGACAGAGCTTCTCAAAATGGAGCGCTATAAAAATTTCATACGTTTAGACCGACAAAACGAGAATTACCTTACTTCACTACTTACTCTTCAACATCAACCCACACTCGAATAAATAATTCTATATTATTAATGCCGATAAGGACGTGGGGGAAGTCACCAGGAAACGGGGATGGATGCGCACAAATGTGAGTATAGAAAGTAGGGAAAAATGGAGTTTTGTCTAAAAGATAGAATGTGAGGGGTTGTTTTGCTTTTCCAAAACATTGAACACCAGTTATTCTTGAAAATGTCACACCAGTCAGCGTTGTTTCTTGCCATAAACCAGTAGAGAACATTTGATAAAAACACTTAAAGATAAGTCACATTTTCATAAAAGCTATATCAGGTCACCCCATCCAACTCCATATCACTTTCTATGTGTACATATATAAATGTAAGTATAAGTGGATACAATTGTCCGAGTAGATATGTACATATATTAGAATAGTGGGAAAGTTGTAGGAATTAGTGAAAATCAATTGCAACGATGAAAGCCACAGTTAAAAGTGTACACTTCGTACAATAACACACAATAATATATTCTACAATACACTTGTTCGACATTCGTTGATTGGATTCAATTCAGCCTATTCGACCAAAAACACCAGTTCTCTTCCTGCCATCGAACAATTTGCAGCTTTTCCATTCCATTTTGCCAACTAGCAACTAAATAAATATGCACGCATCCAATATTATCAATTGAACATATTAAATAGAATACAATAAAATGTGTTGAGTGCATTCTTGATGACATTTGCGAGGAGATAATATAACATAAGAGCCAGCGGGATAATACACGGAGTGTGGAATACCGTTTTGTGGAGAAATACATTTAAATATAAACCATGTTCATAAATCGGCCAAATGGGATTGCTTTGGTTTGTATCCAAAGCTGTAGAAGTAAAAGATGTGCTCTAGTATAGTTGCAATAGTTGTAAAGCTGGCCAGTATCACCCTCGCCAATACCAATTCGACTATATGCAACTTTTCAATTTTATTAAAAACACTATTCTTAACACTGTCTTGTCTCTTGACACTTAGCATTTGACATTTGACAGCCGATATTACCATCTCTACTATTCTTTACTTTACTACATACTTTGTTGTCAATAAATGAGCACGATTTATATATATACCTGCTCAAATTATGTAGTTTTATTCCTGTTATCCTATCGATAGCGCCTGAACGTGTTTTTTTTAAATTCTATAAAAAAATTACGTTAATTATTATGATATATAATTTTTGTGGTTATCACTGTAATAATATGTCAATGACACTACAAGAGGCTTATTTCACCACTTGGAAAAGTTAGCCTAAAAATGCTGAATGCTAAATTATGTGTTAAATATAATAAAAGTATGGGAAAAACACTTGAAAAATCAATAATTCTCTACTCAATATTCAAAACATACATACTGAACATCAAATATTTTATAGGAATTTCATTCATGTAATACCAACACGACCACGAAAAATATTTTAAAATGGGTCAAATTGTTTTTTCGTATTAAAAAGAATGATTATGAATAATTTATTATGACAGTTTGAGATTCTTCGGTTATTGTTAATGAGAGAGTATATGAGGTTAGTATCGTATGGCAATACTGTTCACTTAATATGCGTAGTTCGTGGATCCGTAATAAATTATTTTATTAAATGGCGGGTTAAAATATTTCAGTCGAAGGCCTGTTGTTGATGTATTGCATAGTAAAATGTGTGGTGGAGATGCGTAATGTTGTAGTACATATAGTTTCAGCTGCAATTAAGATTCAGTATCAGAACGAGAAGCAAGTTAGTTTGGGAAACATCTCGGAAGGGAGTTTATCTTTACTAATTGGCACCTCGAATGACACGCGGTATACCATCACTTGTCACACCTTTCACTCTACTATCATAACTATTCTTACAAAATATACATTCAAATACTACGATAACCGAGATGGTAAGAGGTACGTTTTTCCACAATTTTTCCGAGACAGGACATTTTGTTGAGACTGCTTAGAAGTGAGCCTTCGGGCTTTCAAGATTTAAGATAATGGACAGCAAATAAAATGTGAGCTTCCCCATGATATCCAACAAGGGGGGTGATGAAAAGAATTTATCAATGTAGAATTGTGAAAAAATATTTTTATTATAAAACTGAGTACAATTTTTTAATAAAGTAGACTTGAATCTTGTTCGTTGTGAAAGAAAGTATAATCGTGTATATTTTACACATGGATTTATGGTCGTGTGACTTCTGGACATCGCCATATTGTAGTACATATATCCATAATGTTGACAAATTTCCTTGCCTATTGGAGACAACGAGATTCCCAACACATTCCCACCACAACCCACATTGATTTATTTGTTATTCTTCATACCGCCATTCTTTTATGCTAACATACAAGTACATTTATAACAGTTGTAAATTAGTGAATTTGTACTTTGGCAATTTGCGGTATGTATGTATAGGACAGGATATTGGCGGTGAGCAGGATTCAGTATTGACAGTGCTCTTAACCTGTCACTACCATTGCCACTACTAAACCGAGTGCTCGTCTCATAAATGCCATTTATAATTAATTTATCGATACCTAATTCAATCGGCGTGCAAATAACAGTTACAGCATTAGTATTATTATTTGAAGTACTACTATTATACAATAGAAGTGAAACTGCATATTGAACTGATTTGTCGTAGATAAGTGTTTGTGTAAATCGAGTGATGTACTCACAGTCGGTATTGGTCTGATATGACAAGTGTAAAAGCATTGTTAAGTGTTGACTCGGCGAGAGTGGCGGTCAAAGAGTAAAGAGTCGCTCGGCGAAACTGTTTGCTAAAAGGTAGCACCAAACGGAAATCTCAAATTAAATTCAATTACTTTCAAATAGCCACTTAAGTGTTATTAAAAAGGGGGAGTTAACAGCGCGGCCAGCACTCGCGATCACTTCTACTGCGAAAGAGTTCTACAAGAAAGCGGTCGTAGAAGTTGGCTGTGGAAGTTAGAGATATCCGAGAGATTTATTAGTTTCCTCGTCGAGACTTTAATATTACCGCTTCTCACTGTAGAATGGTGTGCCGGAAAAATCCCATGAAAAATGAAATTTTAATTTTAATTCTTGAACTTTTCCAATAGGAACAGACGAGAACGGTTCGTTCACAAGTGGACCACAACTTGACAACTATCTCATTTCCTACACGCCAACACTAAGTATACTGTGATGTTCTAAACATGTAAGCATATTTATAGGTATCTAATTTAATGAAATACTTGGTGGTAAATTATGGTGCGGAAGTGTAGAGGAGAATAATTGACAATGGATACATCGTAGAATAATACATGAGGAGAAACAGCAAGTCTTCGTTGGACCCGAAGCATTTCCAGAAGAGCCTTTGTATGTATTTTGAAGATTGACAATATTATCTATGGATATCACAATACAATCATATAATAAACATATTATATTTCAATAATGAAATAATACATATATAATATAATGCATAAATAAAAAATATCCATGTAATAATACATGGACTTTAAATAAACACCGATTAATACTTCCCAACAAGTCTGAGGATGGACGGAGCCGGCCATATTTAAGTAACTAAATATTTATTTTATAACGAGATTGGTCAAACGTATAACATACTTGCGCTATCATAAATTATTAAATAGTGACCCCCAAGAGATTACTCAGTCAAAAGACGAATTTTTGTAGAAGAAGAAGACCATCAAATGGTCGATCATCGGTAAATTAAATTGCCCCCCGTGCCTTAATTTTGGTAGTCTAGACAAAGAGTAGATCAAATTGAAGTAAAATACATAAAATCTTATAAATAGCTAGGTACATAATTAAATGTATCAACATCAATAATATTTAAAATATCACAGAGTATACTTTTTTTATTGAAGATGGTGAAAAAATTATGAAGTATATGATGTGATAATTTGCATCTACTCTAAAATACTAAACCTCGATCCAGATTAGTTAAAGACTGGAAACATCATACTCGTATTACTACTTTGAGCTCATCTCTGTGGTAATTAATGCTGTATGCAAGTATATATACTCGTATATATTAATCAAAAGAAAACCCGTTGATTCGAAATGGATATAAATAGTGAAGTCTTACAAAAAGTGTAGTCGTTAACGGGTTGCAATTTGCCATTCAATTAAGCGAGACGACCGCTATACTTTTTCCTATTGGCTACCTATTGATTGAACCTTGATTGCTGATGATCGTAATAAAAGTTAAATAGTTACCTAGAACAGTTATTAATCTAGCAGCAATGCAATGTGTATAATTCAAATTAAACAATATGTACCTATATATCTAAGCATGATGAGTCCAGTGAGTGATGTATGAAAGCCGAGGGAAACTGTTACATTGAGTCTGGTTCATTGTAATGAAGTCTAATTGGATAAACGAAGCTTTCGTTTTGTTCAGACTCGACGGCTCTCATTTCCTATCATCGATTGGCAAATTTGTGAAAACGTTCATTTCAGAGCTGAAAGTTCATTTGCTCCGGAGTCCAATAAAATCGGTGCCTAGTTTTTGTAGCGAATCAGCCTGATTCTTTTTGTTCGAGACATTAAACTTTTTCATAACGAGACCTGCGAGAAAAGCACCACATCTTTGGCTTCACAAAACTTAATGAAAATCTTCAACGCAGCTTCAACATGCTTTTGGTTACATTTCTTCTAAAATACAATGCTACTAGATAATAACATTTGCCTAAATTTATTTTATGTATTAAGGTTGTAATAAAAATAAGTGACTACATACATACATTCATACCCATGAAAGTAATTTCACGTTTCAATAAGAACGATCAATATAACATATCTATATAAATATATTTACTATCTTTATGATATTCTACAATAGATCTTAAAAATACTGTATAAAAGTAAATACTTATTCTAAAGTGTACACATTATGTGAATATTATATTTATTGATTGTGAAATGGTGAAGGTAAAAAGAGAAGAAAGTCGATGAATAAAGCATTTAACTTGTAAAATTTTCCTGGTTCCTCGTACATAAAACATGTTTGAGTGGATTATGAGACATATTTAAAGTCACTTTAAGCTTTAAGCCTTTTACCCTTCTTATTTGTCATCGTTATTTTATCCCCTTTTTGTTGTAATACTTTTTTGAAGTCGAACTTATTTACTTTTAATATAGTTTATTTCAATAGAAGTTGAATACTTCAGAATAATTTTTATAATACCATTAGTAGGTCATTTTCAAGAAATGTAAATGAATGAATATTGAGAAGATGTAGTTGTCGGTGAAGAGTTTAATACGAGGTGACTTGAAAAAGTGGGAGTTATTGTGAAAAGTTGAGTAAAAGTTGTGACAGGCATTATGTAAAATTGACGCCAACGCCACAGAACACTTACCTTTAAATCCATCGAGAATTTAGTACTTTTGTCGTCTTATAGCGACTAGCTACAAGCGCTTTATTTCTACTAGCAGCTTTATACTATTGTACAAACATTTTCCCCTTTCACTTCATCTCTCTTTCTCGCAGGGCTTTAATATCTTTAAATATTCTCCATTTTCATCCCCGGATTCAAATTGAGTTTTAAAATATTTGACATAACAGATTGAAAGCTGTGGTCTCGGGCCGTCCAAAGCCTGTTTTGGACATTTAACAAATTTTAAATTGGGTAGTAATTACACAAGTAAATAATCCGCCAACGGTGACGAAAAGCAATCTACTAAGATTTTTTATAGTAAAAAAGTCCGATGTCCAAGTAAAGAGTTGATGGCATCTTAAAGAAATACGTGACAGGAGACTTTCAAAAATAACATACCTGTTCTTGGTTTACGATCAACCCAGACCAGTTCAATCAGACTAAGATGGCGCTCCAGTAATTACTAAAGGAAACTGTTTCATTTAGTCCCGCTCCTTTGCTCTCTAGGTACATCTCGAACAATGAACATATTAGAAACAAAGACTGTTATTATTATATTAATGAATGGATTGAAGTATCGGCGAATCTGCATGCGGGTGAATCTCGATATGAAAGTAACTTGATGATAAAGGTCACAGTTATTTGACAGGACTGAGGGCATGTGTCACGCTCGGGTTTGCCAGCTGACAGTATTTGGGTACTTTAATTAGACTTTATGTAGAACGGATATGTACTGAGACACGACACAAAACACGAGTATTATTAGTTTTGCAGTATAATCAGAGAGTATAAGTATTATTTGTGCATTAATATGATATTGTGGTCGTATTTTTCGGCGTTGTAGACAGTCAGATATAAAACATAAGGCAGGCCAGGCAAGAGGCACTGAACAGGGTTTGAAATGGTCTGTGGCATTTGCAATTCGTATGAGCCGCGCCCACTCCTTCCTTCCTTCCTTCTCGCTTCTCTCTTCTCTCCAGTCTCAACCCTCTTTTCCATTCGACTGTTATGCTCCAAAGTTTCCGATTGAAATTCTGGATGCGGCCCTGTACGAGAACACAGAGCCGAAGACTTTATTGCCGCAGGTTAATTTGCCTTAAAATTCTCTGACCCGGCTTTCTTCGATTTCCAAATACGTTTTTTACGTTCAAATGTCATTGCTTTGAGCTGGGATTTCACTACGTTTCGGTTGACTTACTCGTTTATATCGGGCGCATAAAATCCTTTACTAAACATAAAATACAATGTTTCTGTGAATTTATTTATAATAATTATAATAGTAAGTAAATATTTTAATGATTAAAACACACAGTTTACAGACAATATTCAAAAACCTATAGTTTAAGAAAATAAATTATTATAAATAAGTAGTAAATGAAAGAACACATAAGAACAATATAAATAAAATGATAAAACGTAGATTGACAATTTGTATTGAGCAACATATTGGTTGCCTCGGATTTGAAAGGGAGACGTTATTAAAGTCGATATGGGAGAGGTGTAAATTAATAAGACAATTAATAAGAGACATGGCGCTTTAAAAAAAACAAACGTTTCATATAGTTGGTTTTCAAAAACATATACAACTTGTTTTTAATTGAAACTAACATATTTTTATCGTAATTATGTAATGCCAGTACGATTATTAAAAAAAATATTCTAAAGAGGGCCTAAGATTTTTTTCGTATAAAAGAATGATTTAATAATAATAAAATTATTTATTATGACAGCTTGAGAATCTTCGGTATTATTAATATTTACAATAAACAAGAGCTCACTTTATGATGTCATGGCAATGGTTTAAGTTCAAAGTTTAAATTCGAATTTGTTGTTGTTTACTTGCAATGTTCGTAGTGCATTTTGGTTGAAATTACGCTGTAACGTACTTTGTTTATAAATTCAAATCAGGCGGTCAATCATCTAATAAGTAAATACGCAAGATTCTCAAACTTTTTAAAATAATCATTAAAAATTGGAAAGTTTAACTAGCCGACTTGAAATAATAATGAAGGTGTGGTTGTGTTCCATTTAATGTTCCTTACATTTAATTATTTTAAGTTCAATAAAAGACATGTTATATAAAATAATAATTCAATACTTTGTTAGAAATATTGCATCTTAGTATGAGCGACGATCGACAAGAGTAGGTCCATTGTGTCTCGCATAAACCCAGAATAATTATTTATACTAGAATTAGGTAGCATTTGCTATGATTTAATTATGAAATAAAAACAGCATTAATGTTTTTTCTTAATAAATAGATTTGAGTATTTAAGTATGTATTTTAATATGTAATATGGAATATTGGTTTGCAGTGTGGGCAGGTCTTCGCAGTCAATTTTCCGCTCGACATGAGAGTACAGAGTACACTACATACTACATACAGACTACAGACAGTGCATCAATGACATTTCTGTAAGAAATTCACACTCAAATGAACTCCATACACTCGTTGGATCCCTGTTTTATTTTAGTGGGTAGAAGTGAGCCGCACATGATAAAGAGCAAGTACATTGTAGAAATATGTGGGTGTAAGAGGAATGGCGGTTGTGTCGGCATTTAATCAGTGCGATGATTAGCAACACTTTGATGTCACTTATCAGAGGGTCTCTCTTTGTACTGTTTTATCATCTGCTCACACATGTATTACACGAGTATTATCAAGCACGTTCTCTACTTTATTTACACCACGATTCATCATTTTAATTAATATGGCGACAGCCACGCTCAATATTGTCAACTGTTTCTACTTCATACCAAATTGTTCATTCATTATGTTTGAAGCGAAACATGTTCAATTAATGTATATCAAGGTTGATTCGATAAAGTAATCAACATAAAAAATAATTAAGGTGAGTCGGTAGTTTGCGAATCTATGTGATTTTTTTGCACGGTTCGGTTTTGTATCGAAACATAATCATAAATTTATTAGCCTTTCAGAGAAGTTTTTTTTTATAAAGGTTGACCAAAAAGCACTAATGCCTAAATAAATTTGGAAATGTCACCATCCTTAGTAACTAATCTTAGCTAGATAAACATCAATTGGCATGTCTAGAATCAGTGATCGAACTATTTTTGTGAAGGTGTATTAAAAATTGTTTCGATATAAATAAAAGCGTTCATTGCTTTTATGTACATAAAAATAATTAAAAGTATGAAATGAAAAATAAGATATGTACCAATACATATTTGTGTAGTACTCGTGTATGGAATTGAAAGGGATTTGAGTGGATTATGAGTAGCGTGGCGAACAGATTGAGTTATACTAAGGATTAGTACAAACTTGCACTACATTCATATTATGGACTTTGTATAATATCTTGGTATATGAATTTTACAGTTTTATGCAGTATAAGCCATAAACCAGAATAAGCCTTATTGATTTAGTCAGTAGTACTTTTTACCAATATTAGTATAAATGAAAGATACAATGTTATTTTTAAATGATTTATTATTCAACACATAATAAATTACATAAGGACTAGATCTGTTTAAGTATATTATATAATAATATAAATATGTAGGATAGCTTAATGGTGTGTGTGGTGATTATGGGATGGCACAAGGACTGTTGTCAGTCAGGACTCAGGAATAATCTTATTGGGTCATAAAAGCTCAACATTCCAAATAAATATATAAATCCCCCTATTTATTTCACAAGGACATTCGATGCGAAGCTTCAAAATATATTGTCGAACTTTTATACGAGCAGATAACGCCATAAATCCGAGTCTATTGTCTATTTGAGAAACTGATAAGCCTTTGTACTCAACATTATTCAATATACTAACTAATAGAAACCATAACATTTCAATTGGGGGGTCGACTTTCCCCCACACCAACACATATAAGCGGCTTTGCAATGTACACTTTTAATACTAGAGGTATAAAGCCTTAATGGTTATCCCTGTAATATTTACAATGATGCGATCGGTTTTATGCCTTTTCATGAAAACAAACACAATGCATGTTTCAGGACAACATTATTAAGGGTTGTAAAAACTATACATGCTTATAAGTAATTAATTATTATTCAATATTAAGTTGAACACAAAACAAAACATATACACTTACGTCAAACTACTTTCATCTCAATTATTATACACTAGATGTTTTATTGTATAATGTAATTATAAAAATAAATACACGTTTTTATTTACACTACTTATGCACTTATATACATGTAAATATTTCCATGTTTGTCAATAATAAAGAAAAAAACACATAATTTGTACTAATATACTATGGCAGAAGGGGAAGTGAAGTAAGTTTGATTAGGATTAAATGTTTAATTCAATAGTTATAAATATATATAATTAAATAGTTAATAATAAGCAACATAAATATAGTGTGTAAAAAGTTTCTTAAGAGACTACAAATATTTATCGTTAACTCGTTACCTAATCATAATAATATTATTATCTCTTATTTATTTACATTTTTAAAAATATGTATGGTAAGTCGAATATAACAGGACATTTTATTAAAAAAAGTTTAATTATTTCTTCTATAAAGGTTACACGGAATTTCACTATTTATATGTATATTTATTTTATTAATAAATTCGAGTTTATTGCAAAATTGATAATTCAAACCATATACAACAAAAAATAATTTGTTCAACATGATCTAGACAACAAAAAGAAAATAAAAAATAATTAAATTCACAACCATTTGTATTAAAGAAAACATTGGTATTTTTACATTCACTATAAGTTTTTCTCTTATATCCATTTGTTTATTATCGTTAAATTATCAATAGGCTATATTTTTATTATTATCACAAATGGCCTTCTATAGTTATGTTGATCATAATTATTGGTATTTTGCTTCATTACAAATAGTTTATTTTCTAAGAATTCTTATAAACTAGTCATTCAAATCCCATAGGATCAAAAATGTTTTCTAATTTCACGGAATCGTTAACCGTGCTCAAATTACAGGCTCTTTACAACTGTCCAGGGGGTAAAGAACATTAAATACATTCGGATTTATTGCCGTATTGATGAGGATATTTCTCAAATCGAGATTATATATATTATAAGGAAAAGTAGTAGTATGTTTTCAGTATAACTATCTAGAAGTGTGGGAATGGTTCGGTAAGGCGAGTAATAATCTGGTCACTACTCCTGTCACCAAAGACGATAAAACCAGGTGAATCGGCTGTCTGCTGTCACATCCTAAAACAGTATTTTCATTTTATTACCTTTCAATATGCGATAAAGTTAAATGCTTTTATCTCCGCGAGGATATCGTTTTAGAACATACATAAATATGGACGAATTATACGATGGTAATATGTAATAATCTCATTGGATAGTCCTCTCACCTGAAATACTGTGACCCATGACCGAGGCTAATTGAGGTCTATCCTCTCTCACTTCTACCGTGTGACTACTAGACTGATACACATCATATAAAGAGGCCTCGCATCGGAGTTTCAGAGTGGATACTGAAGTAGAACTTCTCAAGAGGTTAGTTTCTAATTCTAATGTCGAACTCGACGCTTCCATCCCGTCAGGAGAAGTCACAATCGATGACACCATGAAACCGGGAACCTATTTTATTAAATTTTATGGTTATTATTTCCCAATCGTAAAAATATTCATTTTATTGCTTATACCTTTTGATCGTTGACGATCCATGTGATATTAGTCGCGGGGAAGCTCGCTGTTGATGAACAATTTGCTCTAATCCTATCACCTGCAGAATATCTCAAGCGGTCGACTGATACACTAGGAGGTTGTTCTGGAGGTTCTGATGACACACACACAAAATAAATAAATAATTAAAAATAATATTTTTTCGACATAAAATACGGCCAAACTTGTGGGATGTGGTATAGATCATGTGGTATTGGGATGTGAAAAAAACGTGAATAAACGGTAGGTCATTTGTATAAATGGACAGGCAATTCGAAAACAAACTTTCCAGCTATATCTCAAAAGACCTCCATTACAATCTGACCGATGTTTCCTCTCAATAATTCAAACAATTTGGCAACATTTCAATTGTTAATAATAAAAATATAAATTCTAACGATGAGTTCGTAAATCGAGTTGAAAAAGAGATTGAGCTGAGCGATAGAGTGATGAAATCGGAGAAGTCTTCGACGAGATAATTAATTGGAAAAGTAACAAATAGAAGGATGTTTGGAACAGAAGGCCGGTCCAGTGGTTAATTTGCCAGTGGAAGAGTGATGTTGATGGTTTATATAGAAATAGACTTGTAGACTAGACACACAAATAGGAAGGAAAGCCTTAAACTGGTAGTAATAAATCAAATTGTATGGTCTCTACAGCGAAAATTGGCTACAAGATAAGACGGGAACTCTTCACAGTTGCCATTTACAACTCTATTGCTTTCAACACACTATTTTCAATTCATCATATTTTCAATATGAATAACATAACCAATAACACCATTAAGTTACCCATCCACCAAAATATTATTATTATATTCATAGACTTCTTTAAGCACAAACACACTCTTATCTTCAGGGTAAATAATTATTTTTATTAAACAATTCTCATGTATTAACCTTTACGTTTGAAGCACTTACGCTAATGTCTACAAGGCACAATATTAAATATTAATGGTAAAATTATGCGGATGTAAATTGAAATGTGTATTGTATGAATGGATGGAAATGGAGGCACAGAGTTGAGAAGCTGCAGTGTGATGTATTTGAAGAGATGAGTATAAGTCAGAGCTGGAATCAGAGCCAGGGAGTTACTTGATTGATGGCGCTGGGTGCTCCTGGGGGCGTCGTGGTGGTTATGGGGGCTGCTTGTACTATAAATATACCCACCCCCTTCACTCAACTTACAGCGATTCTTTTTTAAATGCATTTTAATTAATTATGAAACTGCTTATCGATTTACTAATAATTTTAGAAATAGATCCATTAAATCAATGAAAAAATAACACATAAAATACATATGGGTTTGAATAAAAAAATAGTACTTCGATCTCTTCTTTCTTCGACTGAAATTACACACATAATAATATTCTCAATTTCAATAATAAATATAGACAAGTTCCATATTTTACAAGTTGTATATTTTTCTATTATTGAGTACAAGTCCAAATAAGTATTAATCATAGCGTTATTTCGTACACAAAAGAATATATCGGATATTGTCGATATGATATTCCTGTAACAAATGTCAGGAGCATGATTTGTTCCTAGTGCATTCCTGCTCTGATTTATGACCATTTCCATTGCATTTCCAATCGGGGAAATATCACACTCCTCATCTCAGATTCAGACAAACATATCATCAACTCTTTTATATTGTATTCGTTTTAATATCCACTATTGTGTAAAGCCTTCGCGTGCATTGTGAGCAAACTCCCCGACATAAGGCTATTTATAAAATTACTTTACATTTTGTATAAAGAAATCTTGATGATGTGTCTTCTGGGAGTTCTCCATAGTAGGTCTATCGTAAATTTCAAAAGCTTGGCAACAAAAACATGGGAATTAAGTGAAAATCGGCATCGGCCGTGTGCTTTATGGTCGAGCTCTTGGAAAAAACAGAGGAAAGATGTATTTAGTAAGAAATAGGACGGGGGCGAGAGGCTTAACAAAGGATGTATTATTTCTCAACACCGTAATTCCGTGGAGACTTTTGCTTGCCTTATTTATAACACTCTTTATTTCACGCTTTACCAACAACAAATAAAATCACATTAGCCTTGTTTAAACAATGGGGATCCCTGCTTGCCATTCTCACAACCGCCATCGATCATTCGCGAGTAATTGGAGCCTTCATACAAAAAAATACATTTCATCTTTGGTATTATTTACATAATATTTTTTATGAAACTTTAAAGATTATGTATACTACTACAGCTATAAGATCAAATCAACAGAGCTCGTAGTTGAAATAATTCTTAATTTAGTAAAAAAAAAAAAAAAGCGAACAGGTTTAACAACAGTTCTTTAACTCAAACTCATATTCAATACAAATAATAATGAATGAATGCATTTTTAGGTGAATTTTTTTCAATTGGTTTATAACATGAGTCGCAGAATTGTTACCGTATATTTGATGGTTTCCCAGGCTAAACTCTGATACAGCGATGATACCTTCAGTTCTAGTAGATCCACCAAGTGAAATTAACGGAATCGACAAAGCTACACACTACACTACAAAGATTGCTCCAGATTGTTAATATTTGTGAGGTCATATATTTACCAACAACAATAATGTCCGCAGTCTTAATATCTGTGTGAAAGAATGGAGCATCTGCAGAGACTTCACATTGGTAATCTCCCGCTAATTCCCGACGAACTCCAATGACAGTCACTCGTCTTTCATCGGACTCTGATACCTGTTAAGCAGAATAAACAATAAAGGAATTAGAGTGTATATTCAATGGGAGTACCATGGGTTATAAAATAGGGACGCAGCAAAGACATAAACTATTATTATACTGTCTACTATTCGAGATAGATGTACATATGTACATGTGTAAGTAGTGTTTTGGTGGTAAAGAGTGAACATCTCAAAACACTCTCCCCTAAATTGGATACAATTCAGATATTCACTGTTACCACTACCACTATTGTATAGGGTTTTCTGAAACTACAATAATGATTGTTATACGCTAATCAATAAAAAATATATTATTGGACATGAAATAAAATGACGCAATTGAGAATTCTATAGATAACTATAAACTTGCCACTTCACACAACCGTAACCATATATTTAACTCGGGAAGTTATAAAATATATAAGAATAAGTAATTCCAGTTAACGGTAACATGGATAAAGTGGGATTAGCTGTAATATTAAGTAGCTGTGCTAGCCAGTGATGTTAACTGTTGGTGACATCTACCACTCTCTGCGTCTCCTCTTATTCTTACCATTGTCCTTCTCACTTCATTATTATTTTACATGTTTATCCATTACACAAATACTACACTTATTATTTTTAACATATTTAAATTAATTTATTAAAGTTATGTTTTCACTTAAACAGGATGGACATTAATAGAATTTATGAAAAGCTTTCAATGGAAGACAATAAGTGACGGAAACATTTTCTTCAGCAACGCTTTCAATTATGAGCGATTTTGATGTTTTGAGAAATAATGATTATGCAAAGTGACAGCCTTTTATTAAAATGTATATATAATCATAATTTGACGGGGACGTAATTTTTATATATATATTTTAAAACTAGCTAACAAAAAATACAAATTATTTAAATATTACATGGCCATGTACACCGAATAGTATGTTAGTAGTACATAGTTCTGGAGCGCAACAATACTTCATACTTCAAAGACCAGATTGCTTCCAGACTCAAGCTTTTGAGAAAACTTTTCCCTCAACGTGTATCGACTACCAGCGAGCTTCTAATTTCTACCACAGTGTATATTTATTTAAAAAAATGGCCAGCGATTACAATGCAGATAAAATCTTTTTCTTTTTGAAAACAATAATTGGCTATAAAATACGGACGAAAGGGCAAAGTGTGCTCAGTATTCGGCAGGGAGTCTAATTAACATGGGGCTGTAATTAAAAAGTACAATGGAACATTCTCGATGAAGGGTTCGATGCGTGGAAAATTAGTCTGGTGAGTCCAACCTTTTATCACAAAGGGATTTTAATTGAAATATACTTTATTTATTTGCTCTCTCATCTGGTATTCGAGTCGAGTGCCACTTGTTTACGTCCGGCGTCGTCTAAATTTTGTCGTTCATCCTTTGCTTTCCACAAAATATATTCCTAAAAACAAAGTGGATGTCTCTCACAACTCTGCTGGCACTTATTACACTCACACTCATAATATCCACATTCACCATAATACCAATATTCGCCCTTTACACCTCGACTTGTCTTTTACCGACACCGGTACATTAACTTTTGCCAAAACACCTCCCCGTGACCGATCTTTTTTGCTAAAGTTTCCCAGCCTCACGCGCCGCCAAATTTATAATTTGTTGCCAAGTAGACAAGTTGACGTCTGAAATGTTTTGTGAAAAAATATTGTTATTTAAAAAGTAGCGCTCCTTTGTTAAAGCTTAATTGGACCAAGCATGCTCTGATAGTTATCAATGTCATACGCACGTCTCTCTATTAATATGATAGATAAAAGTTTAAAAAGATAAATTAATTACATTTTTATTCAACGCGGCGCCTACCCACGAAAAAACCGCCGTAAATTTTATTAAGGCCACAGTGGAAATGAGGCTAATGGTAGTTTCGTGCCTTTATCTCGAATTAACGTTAATAAATGGAGGTTCATAACCACCGTATGACTTCATATGTGTATTATATAATATGTGATAGATATCCAAGCGAGTCAAATAACAAAAATAAAATAATTTTCAGATGGGAAACTGCGGCCAGTGACTGTTAACGGGTGTAGTGTCTTTAAACAGATGTTTGGACATATAATAACTGCGTATGTATAGTATATACGAGTATGTATGTATGCGACCGACTCGAGTACATATTGTTTTTTGAAATTCAATAGACGGGTAGGTGTCGGAGCTTTTGAGAGGGAACCGTATTTTGACTTTCCACTCTGAGGCTCTGGTTTAAATTTCAAATTAGGCAGTCCTACTACACATACACACATTGCCGGGAATACCAGGAGAAACACAACCAAAAGCTTGCATAAATGGGAAATCATCACCGACAAAGGCCACTCACTCCACTCGGACAAATGGTTTTGTCCCACAACCTGTGCTTTATTTATCCTGCGTAATTGTTAATCCAACTCAAACCTTATACTATTAAATCAATCTTCTTAAAGTTATTGTATTATCCCAAAAACAACCTTAGCTGGATTGATTGGTATAACTGGATTGTGGTGTATGGGAAAGAGGGCAGCTTTGAAAATAAGGTACTGCCGTACATTAGAGCATTTTAAAAGAAGTGCTGGCGTTTGGCTTTCGGATGCCAACAAATAAAAGAAGTCACCACACACAAATAACAAATTCGCCAAATGGGATAAAATATCACCAGAGTGCTCGCTTATTGTGCCGAGTAATACACACAATAATGTTCATAATATACACATACACATCCTTTGTTTCTTGCGTGCTTTTTACTTATTCAAATATTATATCGGCGGGTATTTGAGTATCGAGATTGAAAGTACGTAGCGTTGTAAGTAAGGAATAGTGTGACAGTTCGACAATTTGCTTTTAAGTAACGTGTGTTTGACAGTCACTATGTAGGAAGTTTGTCAACATTCTCTTGTCACTTTGCCATTCATTCTAAGTGTTTACAATATTCTCATATATGTTACACACATTCTTCTTAAATAATAATACACAATTAAATTAATTATGACATTAATGAATGATGGATAAAAGAGTTTGACTCACATCAACATTGATACCGGAGCCAGGGAAGACTCTGGTGGGTGGTTCTTCCTTGGGCACATATCTGTAGAACTCGACCATCTTGCGATACCACCTTATAGAATAAAGAGCTGCTCCTTCCAAGTCATAAGTGCAGGTTAGAGCTGCTCTTCCACCGGCGATCACAGCACGAGGAACCGCCATCTGCAAAGATCGTAGACCAGCTCCTCCGCCTGCAACAGTTTGCTCGTGTGAGAATATTATTACCAAGATTATGTTGAAGGATCATCTTCATGTCGGATCACAACAATGAGCGTGCCGCTATGAATACAAAAACTAGTTTATAATGCCGTAAAAAGTGTATGAAAATGTCACGATCTTTCGGAATAAATCTGTTTTTTCACTAAGAGGCATTTATCAGAGTGCTACGCCGCGTGTAAAATATATAAGAAATCTCGTCCCACTTCAGAGCAAATAAATTCACAAAGTTTCTTTACCTAACGTCAGAAATATGAGGGTAATTGAATCGAAAGAGGCACTCGCAAATCGCACTCACTCCGAGATCTTTATAGTCAGCCCCGTACACACACACATACACACATACATACATACATACACATGATAAACGCTCAGTGAATTTCTCTGAGGTAAGTAACTCGTGAAAAAGGTTCTACACTAAAATACTCGGACAAGGAGAGCCTTATGAATGTGCAATAATACAAAACCTCTCTAACATTATCAACGAACAAATTTTATATTTTATGTAGTACATATACAACAGTGAGGTGATGAATGGATTTTGTATATGGTCGGCTGTCTTTGCCGAATGTGGTAAGTCAAATTTGTAAAATTTTCCGGAGTGTCAATATTAAAACTACATTTTTTTTAAATTCATTGCAAATTTTTGTTTCTTTATGAAAAAAAGAAACAAATATAACATGGAGTTACGTTTAATTATTGCCTTCAACTGAGAGAATTGAGATACGATGGCAATAATTTCTTAATATCAAATATTTTGGAGTTATGCAGTAAGCCGAGGATATGTACAGTGAAATATTCGTAGGGTTTTTAATTGTTTTCAGTGTTTGAATTAGTGGCAAGCATTTTAACAGCAGGTCAAGATAAGGCATTTAATTAAAGTCGTGGCCCTAATGATTTATGGACTTTCCAAGACTTTTCTTCAGCGGCTCCAATTAAGTTTTCCTGCATTACTTCCCACCTAAACATGCTTTTATTGTGTTTCTCAATATTCACTGTAGCATTCATTTAAACCGATGCATGGAATTGAGATAAAATTGTCTTTTTATAGACAATTTTATTGATTGTGCCATAAAATTAATGCCCGCCAATAATAGCATGATATACAACAAAATAGAGTGTTAGAAGTACAATGCCTATTGTGTTTATCGCAGAAGAATAAGGGAGGAGAGGAAGATGAAGCTGGTAGAGGTCTAGTGTTCAAAACACAGTTTTTTTCACATCACCAAAGCTGTAACAACAAGAAGCTCTCTTTTGTTCTCGTCCTTTATTCAATATCAAAAAGTTCCACTTTCATTGTGTTTGGATTGCGAAAACAAGTCGATAAAAAGTGGAATTAGTTCCGCTGTTGGAAATTTTGATTTATGTGTCCAGTTAGTGGAGCTGGTGTTCACTCGTCTCTTGTACTTTCCCTTCTAGATCCCCCTGGTTCCCCCGTTCCCTTCTCATGGCGGTTCGTCTTCGCCACAGAAAGGGAGAAAGCCATATTTATCATCGTTGCTGAATTATTTCGATCACAATGTATGGCTCCGGCCGCAATCTTTCAAATGTAAAAATTACTTTCCAAAACGGACGAGGGTTCAAGTAATAAATGCTAATCCTCTATGAAAAATGGCGATTGTATTGGCTATGTCGTATTTGAATGTGCGAAGTGAGTTTATTAAAATAAAGGATGTTTATTGAAATTGGTACTTATACAATGCGGTGATGATGATAAGAGTTCTAGGTGACGTGACTCAATGTTAAGCCTAATTTATTATCAGCTTTATAATGGAACGCTGAATCTAATTTACACTACGGAACATTGCTGCGCACAACATTATTATTCAACCATCATCCCTTTGCATCTCTTTAATTATTATCATTCTGTTGCAATATCACACGTACTGGATCAGCAGAGCCTAAGGATTCAAGTGTAGATTTAAATAAAGCGACGTTTTAAAAACCTACCTAGAAATATGTATATCATATGATTTATTAACAACATCTAAGGGTCTATTTAAAGCCAAATATTTTTTTACTATGCCAATTTAGGGTAGATATTGGGTATTAAACCTTGCAAGGGAAAAAAATTGTTGACTTTTTTAATTGTATAAAGTTCACAAGCTAGTTAGGTATTACCAAAATGTTGAATTTTATATGAATACCCTTCGCATAATAATACGGGCAACTGTGAGTTAAATATGTTTTCAGGAGACGTGACGTGTCACGAATTATTTAACATTTTGAAAGATTTATGTGAAAATATAGTAACTGCGATAACATATAAGATATATGTGTTGTCCGTAAAATAAATGATAACCTATATAAATGAAACGTGAGTGTACTCAATCACCAGTCCAGGGCCGTGATGGTCAAGTGATTCTCGTTTATTCGTATAATAAATATAATATAAAGTTGTATTGTAGTGCGGTTATCATGAAGTATTTGTAATTCATTGTGCTGTGGCCATTAATCGTGTAAACGCAAAGCGGCTCTGTTTTTCATACCAGCAAAATATATAGAAGTTGTTAACACCGGTTGATAGTTATTGAATGAATGAGTGCATCACATTTTTCGACAAACCAATATTGATTTTCTCTCTCTCTGTGAGAGACAGTGTATTTTTCATTCCGTCCGAATAAATCAGCCCGCACATATAGTAATTCTCGAGCCGGGTATTGATTTCATTCACCGACTACTCTGATCATTTTTCATAAAACCATTTGTTCAATGAGAATCGTATGTGTCTTATAAACATAAAAGAGACGCGAGATTGTTTTGCGTACACGCATAAACATATATTTCGTGCGGTTGAATGTGTTTTCTGCAAATGGAACGGTGTAAAGCTTTAGCTTAGTGGTGGAGTGTGAATATGGCCGGCTACTGGAACGAGGCTTACACAGCGAATAATCAAATGAATAAATTGAATAAAATGTCCAATTCTCGACTGGAGCGAGATTTCCTAGAGCGCTGCGCCAACAAAAGCGTCGAATCGTTAAAAAAAGAATCGGAATGGAAGCTTGCGCACTAGAAACAATGTCTTTGTTTATTTTAATAGCTCCCAGTGCGCCTCGCCTTCTACTATTACATTATATTATTCTATATTATCCACTGTTACACGGACTCGACACCCACTCTGACGTTTATGAACTCTTCATATTTTCTACAATACCAACACTCTATACTCTGTTGACAATAAACACACACTATACATATACAACACGTATTTAATATTTTAAATAATAAAATAATTTATTACAGATCAAAGAACTACGCTAATTATGTGAACAGTGTTGCCATACGATACTAATATCATGAAAAAAGTCTTTAAAATATTCAAGATACGGACAAACAAAATGCTAATTTAGTATTTTAAAAGAGTTATTGATGACGAGTGAGCTGGTTGAGCATTAATAGTATAATAAGTAGTGAAGAATGTGTTGTTATAAGTAAACATGCTTTTAAGCCACCTCGTCGAATATGATAATGGAAAAGCACATACAACACCCTCCCAATTAAAAGCCGACATATTCACTGTAACATATCAAGGTAAATATGTCCGGGAATAAATGTGCCTTAGTGTGACATGACGTGCTAGTATTATTTAGATTAAAGTTTAAGAAGTGTGTAGAGTAGTTTGGCAGTAGTTGATAATAAATGTATGAAGTCATGCATATTGGAGAATGCACTAGCCTGCGACAAACTTAATTAACATTAACTGCCAACCTCAACACTTTCATTATTTATTTCAAATATATCACCCACTGAAATTGCTGAAATCCCTTTTATTGCATTCGTAAAATTATCATATATACAAATTAAAATCACAACGTATGAAGTAAAAGCAGCTGCATGTGGTTTCTACAGCCAATTATCGGGAATGGTAGTTAATAGAATTGAACCACTGTTTAACTAAGCTTACAATTCCTACTACTTTAACCAACTTCAATTAAGCAGAACTATTGCCGAATGAAACAAAGACCTCTCTTATTGCTATTTATTGTTTTTTTAAGGTGCGCTTTTGTATTAAATAAGCGTGTCGTGAAATATTGGGTATTTGGGATTATAAATTGCTCCCAGCTATAAAAACGTTATTTCTAGTTCATTACATTTTATCCTCTAATCCGATGTTAAATTACGACTTTCATTGTCATTTTTTATTAATTCATTTATTAGTAGGCTTTTAAACAGGAAAACTATGCAGAATAAATTACAATATAAAATATACGCGATTGCTGGTAAGTTTATGATTTGTTATAAAAGGTTGTGTTTGTATTGTGTGACATAAAATATGAATGTGTTTTGATTTGTTGGAAATATGAAAGCAGTTTGTCAAATATGTGCAGCTGTGCCGATCGTGTACTGTATTACAAATCAGATCGGTTATCTTATATTATTCTTACTGAAACAAAGTCTTTTTATGAAGTTTAAGAATATAAAGTTGAGTTATTAAGTGTGAGAAAAGTGCAAGGAAATGGTTTATGGTTGTTGTGAACAAGAATGGACGAATTGAAGTGACAGCTCGGAAATCAGGTCCTCTTGTATAGTTGTAAATGTTGTATAGTTCAATAGCAAAGTCACTAGTAATCATAGTCCTGAACCTGTTTATTCATAATACTATTCATTATTCGCATAAATATTTATTATACATTAGCCGCAACCGTATTATGTTTGTACGCCTATACAAATATTAGCTTCCCAATCTCTTTTCCTTCCCACGAATTTAACATTTACAAATATTATTAAAAGTTTATCTGCAATAAAACACTAGCTTTATTATTATTGAATATAATTGATGCCTGGTTACGTGATGAATCGCGGAAGTGCCTATATTGTGTAGATATATTACTAGCGAGGCACTTCACACTGTTACGTGACCAAATTAAATTAAATCATATTACTTTGACACGTGATACAAGCATTTCTGTGCCCTGTTCTTATTAATATTTCAATATCGATCACCATTTGTACTTTTCAACACTTAAATATTTTTAATAAACGTGGTAATAAATAAAGTAAATTACCCAAACTTCAACGAGGGGCGTGTAATAATCACATACATTAATATGGAAACTCTTAGCATAATTTATTATATTTTAAGAACCTACCTGAAAAAGTATTCACTTACAATTTGTATTTCTTGATAAACCATAGGCTCGTATTATTTAATTTATTATTTGCCTACGTATGTGTATGTAACTATTATTAAAGCTACACATACGACTTTATTCAAAATAATATTAAGAGTATGTTAGTGAGTCAGATTAGTACTTATTGCACTGGTGCGTGTACGAATAGACTAGACTCTAGTCACTAGAGCTTTGTAGTATTTGTATACACGCACACTATTATATTGAATACGGGTCATGTAGATTATTCTTTTTAATCTTTGGTATGAATAAAACCTTTTTATTTATTAAAAAAATTGAAATCAATTAGTCACAAAGATTATAAGATATTTCTCAACTATTTTTTTACATATCTTCTTGATCCAAATAATCACATTAACTAACTAAGTATGAACCAGGGAATACGCTTTAGTTCAAAATATAAATAAAGCATTCAACACAACTATTACCCTCTTGTATTTATGAAAATGCATTTATAGTCTAACAGTATTACAGTTATTTTTCCTAAATTCATAATTCGACCTAATCTCGAAACACGCATCTCGGTGTTTGTATTAGTTTTATTTCGATTTCGTTATAGCATAGATATTTATTTTGTGGTCGATGTTCTTTTCTAAAGAGTAATAGTTTTTAATGTTATTCGTGTAGAAAAGCCATTAAAAGGGTGGTGTTATTCGAAAAATGCCCTTTACACGCGTTTATTCAGGATTTTGTTAGCTGCTTTGCGTGAGTTTGGTTTTTTACTCACCAAAGTAGATGACAAAAAATATTTTTATATAATACATATATTGTATAGCCATCCTAATCTAAAACCCTTTGCTAAACAATACCTTTGAGATGAATCTCGTCTATCAACATACACGTTACACTGTCACTTTACAAATTACCCAAACATCACTACTAACACTACCCAAGCATAAGATGTATTATTAATTACAATAAAGCGTAGTCAGTGATTCTTAACTACTTTTAAGAAGTAATTAACACAAAAATTAATAAAAAATATTAAAACATCCAAACATTTATATTTTATTGAGATCCTCTGCCATGAGTGCTTGGATAACAAAATAATATCAAAAATAGACAGTTACCACTTAATGTTTTTATATGTACTTATACCTACATAAAAAAGATTATACTTATTATAGTATTATGTATAAATATTCAATATATGTAAGATGATTGTATGTGATTTTAATATAGGCGTTAAAGTTGTGTATTTTTATTGGTTTCTGAGAGGTGTAGAAATGTATTTGCCAAAGTTAATTTGAAATCGTTGTTCCGGAATGATGTAAGCTTTATGAAAAGCATCTCCATGAGTACGAATGTGAAGGATGAGGGATGAGGGATGAGGGATGAGGGTGAGAATGAGGAAGTGGAAAATGGTCACCATCATGACACATTCACTTGTAAATATTTGTCACTCCTTTGTCAAATACTCAACATTACAATAATATGGATTCAATAATATGTTGTATTGCACAACGAATATTAAAGGTATTTTTAGTCGGTAGGTATTTACAGTACCTGCTTTTAGGTATTGGTATTGAATAAAGGGATTTGATTTATGATCATATACAACATCAAACTAATTGATCAAATATTGGTTCTTGTTCTTAATATTAATAATGACTATTGCTTTCCACGTGTATCTCCTTGTTTCACCAATGTAGTATCCAATTATTAGGAAAGACTTACATATCAATTGACTATATGAAATGTATAAAAGTGAATGATTTTAATTATAATAATTAATGCAGGATAAGAAACCATACAATGGCATCTTCTTGTTCTTGAATATTCATATTCTTGTATTTCATCTGCTTATTCTCATAAAATACAATACAATACAATATAGCTTCTCTTCTTACGCCCATTAAAACTTTGTTAAGTCGACTTTTCACCATTACAACCGCCAAAGACGCATACTAATTCCACACTTTACATAAATATGAACTGGATAAAAATATGTCTTTAATTTAGAAAAAACAGTATATACTTTCCCTTTGAGTGGGACACTTAGAACGAGTATAATTCATTGTAGAATGTTTTTCTTTAATTGAAACAGGATATTTAATTCCCTAAAATATCGATTGATAAGGGAGCCATTTTTTACTGTTATACAAATTAATCGTTATGATGTCTCCAATGTGTCCAATGTAGCTATATTATAATTTTTATTCAATAATCATTTTATATCAATGTATGTACAATACAAATATCAAATTATAAATATGTTCCCCACTGTACACTTTATATTATTTAATTTGTATATATTTCACTAACCTCCGTTTTCATTAATAATAATAATAATATATTATCGGTGACTTTTATATCGTTTTCATATTTTGTTTCACAGGTACAAATTACTAATTTCATTTAGTTTTTTTTTCCATAAATTTGTGATTCTACTAAAAAATACATTTAATTGTTAAATATTAATAATGCAAAGTTAGTTAATATGCGCTCGTCACTTTTAGCTTTCAGTCCATCAAGCGTCATACCAATTTAAATATAAAATTTCAGGGCGAAACTGGAGATATTCTAAATTAATAAGTTTATTTCCGATAATTCACTTTGTTTAGTGGACAAAGGGATTTTCTCAAGTCAAACATCATTCAATATTCCAACACAAATTGATACTTTACCAAGAGCAAAATAAATAACTTACTAAAAGGCTTTTGGGTATTCAATTATTAAAGGAAATAAATGTGGCTCATGCTATTTTTGTTCATTAATAATTTAATAATAATAAATTGATTTCCTATTTAAGGCCAAATTGTTTTTTCCTATATCCAATCAGATAGCAAATGTTAGATACTAGGCATAATAAAGCTTTTGGTTACACAGAGAATTGCAATCTCGAACACTAAAAGTACCACTACAAAAATATATTGTTTCTTCATTAAATACAACTATGAAAACCAACAACTCATTTTTATTTCTTATTTTTTGTTTAACGAACCTCAAAGAATATTACGTTAAATCGGATAGGATATATTGAGATAAGCTTATCTATTTAGAATGAAAGCAGGGATGATACGTAAAAAAGTTTTAACCCGACGTATTTCAACTCTTATAATATATTTATTGTGAAGAAAACAACTGAGAGAAAAACAAGTTCGGGGTTGGTGGGAAAAAATTATTGCCAGATAAATCACAATAATCCGTCGATCGATCCTCTTTCTAAGACAATTTTATTTATGTTTTCAGTCGACACACACACAGTCACCATATTGAGCAGATATACAAGAGAAGTAGCAGAGAAACGCTTAAGGAGACAAAACATATATTTTTTATAGGGAGGTGTGTCAGTGGAAGTAAGAGAGTATAATACAATATAATAATAAATAGTAGTATGTATGTGTAGTGTGAAGCTAGTATGGTGTAGAGATAACAGCAGAAAAAGCAGTGAAGTGGTGCTTGTATTTTTTGTCATGTTGGTGGTGCTGAAAATTAAGTAAGACTTCCTTAATCGTACAATACAACTAAACAGAATCCTAATGAGATCCAACACATTTGCATATAACCCTCACTATTCTAATGAAACTACTTCATTTCCATTCTCTTAATATACTGCTGCCATTGCCACTGCTATTGTGTAATGTCTAATCGTTTACATTTTTACTCAAAACACAGAAAACCCTGTAAAATATGTTAATTGGAACAGATTTCAACAATGAAATGCACACCGATATTACACACAATGTGCATTCTACTAGATTATTCATAATTTTGTACCTCAGGTGTAAACTACCGTATGCGTTGTAGTTATTATACTCATTTATAATAAACGAAAATATGCATTATTATAATAAAAGGTAATATGGCAAATTTACAATGATGTCTATCTACATTAAATGAAAGCCAAACCTAAAAATGTATATGATTGCAAGGAAATATTCTCTTGTGACTTCTGAGTGGAATCACATATTAAATACCTATATTTTTCATAAATAATTTCTACAATATTTTATTTTTTATTCATCAGAGACTCTGGAGATAACTATATATTAGTAAATTGTTGATCGTGTTGACTTATTCGTGGAATTCCATAGTTTAAAGTAATATGTTTGTTATTTAGTCTTGGTAGTTTTGACTACTAACATGTAGTCTCTGAAGATGACTACATGTTAGTAGTCGAAAGTACTAAAGCTCTAATAAAATTATAGTGGAAACTGCAAACATATTTCTTTAAATTATATATTAGTAGTTGAAAGTAAGAGAAACTCAAATTGTAGAGACATGTTTTGTGTCTTACTGAGTCGTGGATTTTATAAAATTTTAAATAAATTATGGATTCACGAAGTTTGCAAAATATTTTAGATGGATAAAAATGGGTTGGAAATTATTGTTTAAAAAATCAGGTAAAGCTTTAATTTATAGTTATATATGATTATTTTGGTATTGGTAGCTAACGCAACTCGAGTAATTAAATTCAGAAATTGACTGAGTAGTAAGTGGGAGTGGGATGAATAAATGAGAAACAGGAATAATCGGGGCTATCCAGCCTAGTTTGACTACAAGTATATTAAAAACAATTGAACAGACTCAATGATTGAATGTGATATTATTATGTTTTTAATTTGCTGGCAACTCCATCATTTTAAATCGTCGATATTGAATCAGAATATATTTTAATATTGGGAAGAAGTTGAAAATGCACCAAGAAGATAGACTGATGGTAATATTCTCGAAGCAGGTCACGTAAATAGAGTCAGCCGTTTTATAAAAAGTGTATTTTTTCAATGAATCGTCAATGGATGTTATGAATAGATTGTATATGGTGTATGAGGGTTGTTGTTATGGTGTGAGGCACCAATCTTTTAGGACTGGTTAGTATTCATGGGTGACACCAAATTGACTGAACAATGGCGTTCAACATTGCCTCTCGACATATATCGATCAACCTTCCATACTCATACTTTTTCCATTCTATTCAGGCAAAAAATATCCTATATGGAAAAGTACGCATTGGAAAAATCAAAGACGCCCATACTGTCTTTGTACTTGTAGAATTCACTTTACTCATCATTTTGAGTCATACACAAATATTTCGTTTCTTCAAGCCGTGTCAAAGCTAAAGCCGATCTTACTCGATGTTTGTATCAAAGGCATTCAGGTGAACATGCATATGCATACAGCCGACTTGAGCCGAAGCGACGAGTGCGTCACGAAACTGGAATACATAGGGGGAAATATAGCACGAGCTAAATCTTGAAGAAACGCATTTTGCGCGTAAATCGCCGAGTGACTCGCGCTCGAGATTTGACTCGCGTTGAAGAAACCGGCCCTTAAATATTTAACAAGGCTTTGCAGAGAGTAATAAAGTAACCTTTTATTTATAAAATGTTAAAATTTTGACAAAACCCTTTCTATTATATGGCAGCCCATGGGCGTGAATCAGTCCACATTCAAATACTGTAGTGAAATATTGCAACTAATTAATTTTTCTTTTAATAGTACATATAAGAATAGTGAGAAGCAGCCTTATTGATAAAATAGATAAAGTGAAAGGGCCAAAGTAATCTGATTGTTTTACGTGAGTGTCGATTTGAATAGATCGTGAGAGAGAGAGGCAAGTATAGTAGTGTAATACATATTATCGGTAAAGTAATAAAAGTGAAATGGAGGTGTTTCTGTGTAGTTGTGTTGTTAAAGTGGTCACGCGTGTGCTGGGGGTTGGTGGTTCCTGGTTGCTGAGCAAGACAAGGGGTAACAAGGTCCAAAAGCCAATACTCACTTATTTTTCCCTTTCACTTCCTTTCGACCACCACGTACAAAATATCATTCAATACGTGTTAATTGCTTTACCTTTGTTTCGTTGTAATCTTCAAACAACCATAAATCTAATAATTATGTAAATTATTGCTTATTATAATATTACTATATCTACAAAATAAGTTTGCATTTAAAAGTTTCTAGGTAAAGAAATTTAAAATATATATACGAAAAATGACTTATGTTGAATTTATGTATTTTATCTAACTAGGCACTAAGGCCTTTAATATGGTGTTTCATTTTAATGTCTCTTAATAAATTTAATTCAAATTATGTTTGGTAAAATATGCCATGAAAAAATAGGTTACTCGTGTGATATTCTAATTTAGTTTTTTTAAAAATAAAATTCAGCTTTCTTAAATTTCAACATATTATCAGAAAATCTAGAGATATATGTTTTTGAATATTTCATATTTATGTGTATTAAATTTAAATAATCCAGAAAAAATATATAACCTTGATATCTTGCAAGCTTTCTTTATTATAATTTTTATATAATACTTATTTTGTTGCATTTTATCGCTAATTCATATTTTTATCAAAAACGAAAATATAGCTTTTTGATATTATTATTTTACCAGCCCCTCTAGGTATATAATTGTTGTTGTATTCAGTTTACTGTTTAATTGAACTGATGATGAACTAAGCCGGTCTATTCTATAGTATGGAATTGTAGGAAGGATTGAATGTGGATCCGTTATTCTGAATAAGATCAATTTTTAATTTTCAAGTGACTATAATAAAGGAAAATGTGAACAGATTATCACTAATTGACAATGTTTAATCTGAATAAATTGTTCCATCAACTTATTTAATTTAATAACTGTTATTGACCTCTTTAAAATAATAAAACATTCAGCGTGGAGCGAATGAGTGAGCTGCCGCCCTTGGGCGTAATCAGCAGTCAACTTGTTAAAAATAAAAAAGAATAGCAGCAGAGATTGTAAGTTGAAAAGCCTTAATTTAATGAATCATTAAAAAAATGGCACAATTGTTTGTATAAAAGATTTAATATTGTGTGAGAAGTGGCATAGTATGGTATATGATTACAATGTGGTGGATGATTCGCTGAATAGGCTCTGTCTGTGAGGATAGCTGTGAAGATGAGCAGGTCCAGGGTCACTTCTAAGAGCACCTAAATTCAGAACCAACCATGTCAGATAAATAATTTGAAATGGAAGCCCTTTGCCTTGCCATGCCATGCCTTCAATATTACACACGCCTCAGCATTTCTACTGGGCTGACACCTTACTACAAATCATCACTCTTATTTCAGCAAATCTACATATTATCATCATTGGGAAAGCACAGACTACGTTAAGATAAGTATTCAACATTTATTTTGTTCAACATTAGTCGCTGCCACATATTATATTAAGCCAGTGTTTTTTCTTTTTTATAGCATACACTAAGAAAAAAATAAGTATATTGAATGAAGTACCTAACCACAGATTAAAATATGTTCGCGTACTTAGATTCTATAAAAAAGTAAATGCACTAGATAATTTAATATAATTTGGTTGCAGCCCTGTTTTTAGTATGAAACCACTGTGGGCTATGGCTATTCTAACCCCGAGCTAATAAATTACAAGTCGATGACTTCACGTGTCACATGTCGATTCTGCTTTAATAACAGACAATATTTACGATATCATATTATAATCTATACTGTAAAAGTTCCAAGTGCTATTTATCTTCATTTTTGAGCCGCCTAGTGGTTATGCTTGTGGATTACATACTGACGAGTTCACGATTACGTCCTGTTACCAGAAAAACACTATTATTATAGGACCTGGAAAATCATTTCCCTCTATATTTCTCCGTAATTAATCCTCAACAATTCACTACTTTAGTTATTTCTTATAAAATGAAAATTTATTATTTTTAACAATGTATTTGTTTCCTAAACCCTTTCAACTGGGCAATAAATAAAACACGAAGTTCTATCAAAGAGGTGTCTACTCTTTTGAATATCATTTATGTTACAGATGTTTATATCGGAATCAGATTCCGAGTTTTCTTATAAAACGCTTTGATTCGAGAATCGTTTAAGAACGAGTTGAAAGGGTGTTCAACTAATATTTTAGCGAAATAGAGTTTTTTCTTTGTAATGGTTACCTAAACTATGAAATATAATATCGATGATTGGTAGAGATTGTTGAAACCAGAGTGGGTAAACGTTATTAGTATCAATTTTGAAAATTATAACTGAAATGGAGATTCCTAAGGATGGGATGTAATAAATGTGTCAATACATCGATACAGTGATTAGAGAGGCAGTAAAAATAAGTGTTGTACGAGATGGGCTCTCGCTAAGGGAGCAGCAGCCATATTGTTTTGATCGTCGGCCATTTTGTTTTGATCGTCAAACGCTTTGTGTGATAGGCGGCCATTTTGTGTTAATACTGTTCAGTGTCGGTCACTTACAGCCAATAATTTCCCTTTGGAGATTGAAGTGCCAGTGTAGATTATCTTGAATAATGACATTCGCCGCTCACAACTCTCCATAGAATTTTGTCTTCAAACTCTATCTCCGTTACTCATTTCAATCATAAACACAAATAATCACATTGAACAGTTAACTAACGAACCAAAATCAGTTATGCCTCCCTTCTAATATTACAAATAAATCATTCTCCGTTGAAAGTAAGCTTGTGAAAGAAGTTTGCTGAAAATGCATATAAAATTGTTGACGTAGCAAAAATTAATCGGCAATGAAGTGAAATGAAAAAGCGCCAACAAGTGATAAATGCATAAAGTCGTTAACTAACATTATAGCTTATAGCAACTGTAACTATTATAGTACTTTATTATTTGTGTATATACTAAATAAATCATCTCCATCTTGCCGACTAACTAGCTCCGATGCTCAATTTACTCTACAATAATATCCTTCCATCCTTAGCACCTCGCATTTCTCTCTTCAAAGCGTGATTCATACCCGTGTTTCAAAGCTAAATTGAGTTCCTTCCAAAGTGAGCTATTATTAACTAAGCAAAAATATGATGTGATGGAAATGCTTGAACACTTTGATATATTTCATGTAGATTTGGATGTGCGAATGTTGCGCGATTGTATTTTTTATTCGCCTCATGTCGCCATAAATTTTGTGGACTTTTACTCTGCAGCTGAGCAAAATTTTCAAATAAAATTCAATTTTTCCACATACGGAACCATTTTCGTGGCGGAGTGACACTTAAAGCGTTGAAATTTTTCCGTTTGACACTACAAATTGTGTTTTGTTTGGTTTATTGCTCATGTATATACCAACCACAATATAAAGGGCACAGTATGTATGTATATAGCTGAATAATGTGGTAAAATAAAATGTATTGTTAATTTAAAACGGATTGTATTTATATGTTCAAATGGCGCTTTATCAAAGAAATTACATCAGCAGGAAGCAAAAGAGGCAATTCGAGTGTTAGCTTCGGCAAAGTTCGGTTTTATTTGTATTTTGTGGAAACAGGATAACTGCGGGGGCGGCTTTGTTTTTGGTAAAAATTTAAAGCCATCCCGCCGATAAATAAGGGGTTGTACGGGTGTTTGTTTGGTATGTGGGGGTGGTGCAGTGGGTGAATATTGGCAGGAGGATCATATAAATCATAATATTAACACAATACCACATATTTTTTACTAAACTTAATACCATAATTCACAGGTGACACCGACCATGGATTACAATCAATCAGAACCACTTCTCTTCACTCTTCACACCACACTACTCTATTTTACTACTACATATTTTATAAATAAAATACATTAAGCTTATACTAAAATTATTTTCATTTAAACAATAGATAAACCATAAAGGTTTGATTAAATAACTAGGAGTAATTTATTAAAAGTAGTAAATTACTTTCAGAAAGTTTTCATATTTCGTAAGTCTTTTTACTTATTTTGATACTTAAATCACTTAACATTATAATAATAATATGTAGGGAAAAATAGAAAAACCATTTGTTACATAATTAAAGACATACAGGGAATATTCAATGTGAAGTATTAAACAAGATTAACAAAAATAAAAATAATTAAACTTTAAGATATTGTTACTCAAAAATTTTAATGTCTAAATTTACATTTTTTTAAATTATAATTTTGTTCACATTTTTTGTGAAAAATTATTCATCTTATTAAAATGCCATTTGCTCAAATCTCTGATAAATGAACCGATTCTTTGCAATTTAATAAAGTCGTGGATATCTTTAAGATGGGTTCCAGGATCCAAGTTTAATATCATTTTCTTTTATGTAATGGAGTTTAAGTTTCTGACACCAAGACCAAGACCAACGCTACAAATATTGGTATAAAGCTAACCCAATATTCACACAAACAAACTCTCAAAAGAAGCATGTAAAATATTTGATATATTAAAAAAAAACATTAGAAGTGAAAAAAGCTTGTTATTGAATATTTATAAACATAATCCATTTGATAATTGAAGCAATAAGCATGGAAATTACGATATAGGGGTTACTCTCAAGTTTCTCTTGCTGATATTTCACAATTTATACTGGAATCCGAGGCTGTCGGCGTAAATACGACCGGAGAAATTTATGTGACGACCCCCGAGCATATACATACATATAAATATATATAAAATATAACACTTTTAACGTTACTATTGAAATAACATGCGTCATCAAGAGTCATCGTTGAAATCAATTGTTAGAAGTTTGCACGTCCGCCCCTAATGGGATTAAAGATATAAATTTAAAATAAGAATCGAGTGAGTGCAATACTTGAAATATGATCTACGTTCATGGTTCCATTTGTTCGATCATAAAGGAAAGTCGTAAAAAGTTGAATTACGTAAAATTGGAGAGAACTCTCGAAGCAGTGTGCGTCTGGCAAGTCGATGCCACATATTATATACGTACATATTGTATATGTACACACACTCATACTTTTACTGAAGATTTCAGCTAAGCAGAAACCCTTTCAGAAATATGAAATGTAATTTTAGATGGACGCTGCTGCTGTGCTGTAGAGAATGTTGTATGGCTCGTAACTCGTAGTCCGCGTCCGTCGAGTCAAAAGGGGAACTTTGCACAAAATCAAAAGAAATATACCAGGTTGAGCGATAATAACTTGTACGGGAGAAGATTGCCGAGCACTTCTCTCATAATATCTTAATAAAATATATTAACAATATTTGTAATAACAAGTTAAGAGCGAGAATACCACACATGTAGCGATTGTGCGCGCGCAGACGTCACGTTCATTTGTTGTTTGGTGAGCAGTAATTCTTGTCACTTGACATTTTCTTAATGCATAAATTTGCAATATTTGAACGTGTTTTGTTTTACCACAAATCTACAAAACGTTTCGCATAAATATACAAGAGCAAAAGGCGGAGCAAGCGAAGGGAGACTGAAATTTTAAATTCCAAATCGCACTGCGTCAACGATAAGCGAATTCTAAACTTATTTCCAATGCGATATGAATTTAAATGAGTGTGTTAATATATAAATAAATAAGCGATTATATTTTAAAAAGAATGAAGAGCCTATCGATGCTCACTTGATTGGATTCATGAAAGGTGAAGTTTGTAATGTTAATTTAGTATTGATAGTGTAATATGGAAGATGAGTTCGGTTGCGTACAAATTGGTTCATGTTTCTTGAAGGCGGTGCAGCTCGTTAATTAGTTTTGAGAAGAGGGTGGATGAGGAATGATGGCGAGAGCTTGGAGGATATGGGTGGTGAAAGATGGGAGTTGGGTGGAATATAAACAATTAGCACTAGTCAAATATTAGTACGGTTATGCCTCCTATCACTACACTAACCTTTACACCTTACCTATTATAATAATAGCGCCTAACACAAACCAAGTGCACCTTCGAATACATCTCGAAAATATGAAGTAATACACTGAAATGAAGTATGTTAAATTGAAATAATCCTGAGAAAATCCAATACCTCATACCACACTAGGTGCGGTAATTGAACCAGAGACTAGTCGAGTGCTCTTACCACTAAGCTAACAAGACATATTGGTAAGGTCGATATCAATTTTCTTCTTAAGATGACTTTTTATTTAAAACACTTCAATATCTATTTTTTGTTTAAAAAAAACACATATTTTATAATACAGAACTGACTAAATAATGTACGAATATGAGAACATTCTATAAAATCTATAAACATGTTAAAAAAACAAATTTAATTTATTTTTTGGCGGCATTAATAATATTTTTTTTATATTCGTAGAGTATTGGAATCTTTATAGAAGATTTGGTTTCATTTAACACATTATATAATAATATACATATACTAACTACAAGTATAAGACATAATATTTGTTTGTAGCGTATTTTCGAACAAAGGTGTATAAATATCAAATTCCACCCCAATTAAAATTATGGTTGAATCTTAAGTGATTTTAAATTAAACATGTATCACCTTTTATAATTTACGGCAGAAGGTTTTAGCGGCAGGTAATTTTTCTGACGGTTCGAATAAAAGCTAAACAAAGGGTGCTTCTAAGTTTTTTCCTTATCTTTTCAGGTGACTAGTGAACTTGGCTAGGGAGATTCTCGAAAAGCATTTTTGCTGTTAGTTTTGTTAGTGTTTGGACAAGCCGAGCTGGCAACTTGTTATCTTGAGGCTTTATACACTCAGTGTGATCTCTGTTCTGAACACTACACCTGATATTTATATCTCAAAACAATTTAATATTATCAATTAAAATATTATTAACTCTCTATTTAGATTGTGTGTGTGTGTGTGGGTGATATGCCTTATTTGTTTCAAACTACGATAGAGGAGATAAAAATAAGGATGTATACCTCATGTGTTAATTGTGTTTAAAGATGTTTATTATTATCATTCTTATAATTAGCTTGCAAGGTAGTATTTCATAAATAATTAATACAAAATGTTTTCAACGGTTACTTGATGAAACTTGTACATAAATAAGTTACTAAAACTTGTGACAGCTACTGATACATAAATTAGGTTTGTTGAAAAGTGGCTGTATATACAAGTTGAATCTATTAAAATTTATTAAATTAAGTGAGTGGTACGATTCCAGTAATATTTATAATTTAAATAAATTGTATTGTAGGGTCTAAATGTCTAATATAAAGCTGTAATAATATAATATTAATGTATAAAGCCATGCAGTAACAAGTGTTTCGCGAACAATGGAAACTAAACTTGAAGTTTGGTGGGTGCCAGCTACTTAAGTATTAAAGAACTACAAACTCTGCAAAATTATGTTGATATGATGATAGTTAATATTATTAATTGCCATATTAAATGTATAATCAATGTATAATCAAATGGTATCGCTATAAACAAGGAGAGCTTTTATCGGAAGCTTTTTTTGTCTTATCACCTGCACTCTGCAGAAATACAACCTACAACATTCATATTATTATGCCAATATATTATTTAAAATGTGTTGTTTCCTAACATTAGTAGGCATTTATAATGTTATAAATCTAATTTAGTGTTTTATTGCTAACCTTTCAGATTAAGTTTTGATTTAACTTTAAGCAAACTGCACTTAATAAACTTAATCCCCACACTTAAGAAATAATGCACATTTCAGATAATACCCCAATCAGACGTATTCAGATTATGATGAAAGTTTTTAGAGTAGATGCGAAAACAGCACTTTGGCCACACTAACTGTATTACATAATTTATTTTATGTTATAAAAATTAGTTTATAAAAAGGAATGGTGATTAAGGAGAAATAGTAGAAAAAGAGTATCAACGAGCAACAGTGTTAATTTAATCGAGTAACACTTTTAATTGATGCAAAGTTTCCAGTATTGTATAATGCGATAGTACAGTGGAATAGTAAATGCTAAAAGGACACAAAGAGTACTAAATGCATAAAGTATTCTATGACCGACAGGGGTAAACAACTAGTGAATTCAACTTTGCCTCTAAAAATCTATGGACCAAATGCACCCAGTTTCACCAAATCTGCCTGTTTTTTTGCACAACTTACTAAACTGAAACAACGTCCCAACTTGCTAGAAGAAATATATATATTGTTTAAAGTTTTGCAAAACAATATTTAAATTTAATAAATTGAAATTTTTCAAATACTAAAGCAAACATTGATGATTGTAGATGTTGATTATCTAAAGCCTGGTGGAGAGGCTTCAGAGGTGTAAAATGTCCACGTAGGAGTCGGTGAATATTCATGGGAAAATAGCTAAGCGGCTTTGTGATGAAGAGTAGAAGCAGGACTTATGAAGTGAAACAAAGTGAAGTGAAGTAAAGATTATGAATATGGATGACCAGACAATCCCAGGGCTGTACCAACCAACCCAATCAAGGGAAACCACCCCTATTTTGAATGTCTTCACTTGATATGCTGCTCCTTGTCGATATTATAGTATAAGGATATTTTTTGTTATATAAACCAAAACCAAATCGACGATATCTCAGATTCCGGCAATATAGTAAATATTTATGAGATGTTGGGCATTGTGTGTAGTCATTGTGCAGATAGCTCACCGATTCTGAGTAAGAATGATGACCAACGCCATTAATGCCAGCTCCCAATTCTATTCCGTATACCGACTAGGTATATTTGATAATTATCTGGTATATTTACTTACCGAATAAAAAATGAAGAAGTAATAACGATCGCACGAAAACTGAAAATAAGCTTTTCATCGTGAAGTTGTTCACCACACTTTGCATTTGCAGTTGACTCCTCCGCGGAACATTTTTATATCTGAAACAAACAATATTTATGTAATTATTATAATGAAAATTATAAATCCTATTATGTTCATTTACAAATGAGTAATAGAATCGTATTCTAGATAGATGAACAATATATCTTTATGAATAATTTATTTTATAGCTATTTATTCAAAAATACATTGTGAAAAACAGACTACATAACATAAGGTCAAAATAAATGTTTTGATTATACTTTCCATACTAATTGGTTTCAATTTATAAAATAAATAAAAAATCACGTGTCTTGAACACCATACTAAATTCCGATATTTTTATCAGGTTTATTTTAAAAGTCTTTGTCGTTTAATAATAAATTAAATAAATAAAAATGGCATTTGATAACTCAAAGGACTAGGTATGCCATAATTTTTGATCTTATGTTAATAATATATTCAGTAAATAAAACGATTATCAATTAAAAATGCCTATCATAGATGAAAATTATACATCCCGAGGGGATTTTTGGGAAGGTTTTTCCAAATTTGGGTTTTAGACACAAGAACGTTTTAATTAATTGTCTGTCGGTGATTTTAACTAATACTAGTTACACAGGTCACCGACTTAATAATCAGTATTTACCTTACAATACAGGAAATCAGAGTAAACCTGGATCATGACGATCGATCGGGATTTTATTGATATTATTCCCGATCTTCCAGTCGTAATGATCGATCAAATCATTTTTTTTAACTTGAGGGGAACGTTAACGGATGACCACAGTATTTGTCGCAACGCCTCTTATTCTCTGAGCGACTTCGCTATCATATTTTTTATTTATGTATCATATTTTTTGTTAATTATAATTTATTAATAATTGTTTTAATTTTTGTGCGTGTAGTAAAGTGGTATATTTAATTAAAGAATTACTTTATTCTTTTGGTCAAGATTTAAACATTGAGGAGTAAAGAGGCTTGGACTTATTTGATAATAGGAATTTTTCAACAGGTAGTTCAGCCACAACCATCTTTAGTACTTCCCGTTTCCTCCACAAACCCCACAGGATTATGCTTTTTAACATTTACTTCGTATGAAAATACGGTGGAAATATTTTCGGTGCATTTTTTTAATAGTAAAACATATTAAAGATTAAAAGCGTAATATATAAGGGTTTGGGTGAAGTCACGTATGAATTTCACGGCAATTAAACAGTTGAGTAGAATTGCTCAAAGAACCATACAATAACCTCTCGAGGACCAGGGCCCAGACCTTATTATTAACACAACTCTCGGATTTCATACGAAACCTTCTATATTATAATGAATAATGCTTGTGAATTATATAAAATGATTTTATTTACACTGCAAACGAGCTTGTTGTTGTGTCACGAAAGATAAGCCAAATTAGAATCGGTTCTGTGAATAAGACAATTCGTGTGTGCAGTTTTCACAGTCCAAGCATTTTCAGTTGTTATCTGAACGAAAAGATTTCAGTCGAAGGAATTTCGGGTGAAATTTAAGATTATCCGGAAATGTATGTTTCCTGGAGGAAAGTTTTAACGGCGGAAGTTGGCGGCTGAGAGGAAACCTCATACTACAGATCTCTGTATTAAGATAATACCTAACCAATTTGTTTGGAAGTCCTAAAGCCAGAACCAATTATATACCGACCAAATTGACATTTCGACAACTCTCTTTTACTACAAAGAATCTCCAGGTTTGTCATAACAGGAAGTCATCAGGCTTAAGACAATTCATTCACAATATTTCAATATATAACGCATTTCAAATTGCAACTGAAATAAAACACGTCAAATATTTGAGTATCGGATGCTATATTATAATAATTGTACAGTAAAATTTCAAATAACGCCACGGTAGGTCATAAACTAATGCGAAAAATAAATTTTACTACTTTAATATATCGGTTTGATGACTATAGTTACGACAGTGCAGGGACCTTTATTGTTTTTATGGACCGAAACAGACTATTTCGTCACTATGGGGTTTCCATGAGTACCTACTACAACATATTTATTAATATTTCCGTAATGTGAATGTATTTGATATTAATGAACTCCAGTCGCGGGAACTTTGCTCATCGATATTTTATTTATTTACTTAAGAGGTAATCTGAGTTTCTTGTTTGGCTTCGCTAAATCAATAATTTTTCAAAGAGAGATGATGTTAACTGTATCTACATATTACAGGGTAGTAGTAAACTAATTATTAGTGAACTGTGACTGACAATTTGGGTCAGTGTAATGAAATAAAGGTATCATGTTCCCCCAAAACAGAAGTAGTTATTAGGTATAATTTGTACCTAGTTGTGTGATGGGAGTCAGCAACCTTCAAGGATAAGTGTATATTGTGGTAGCTTGTAAAAGTGAAGAGTCATGAGCGGAAGATATTAGTGGTATTTGTGGTGTGAAGGAGGTGGTTATGATTTGACAAGAGTGGGTGGTTGTGAGGTGGAAGACATAGTGGCACGCCTGACCCGTAAAGTACACTGATTGTATATATATATATATGTACATATACATATATACACACAAAGGATGCGTTAAAAAGCCTTAAGTAAATCACACCAAGGGCGAGGACGGAGTGCCCTTTGTACTTCTTGTGATTGATAGGCTCAGGGGCTCTTGCTATTGTTGCTTCTTGTCCGTGTCACTGCCCAACACTTATATTACATTATATTATCAATGACACTTTATACAGAAGCGAAGAATGGCTATCAACTAGTCAATGTTAAATAACTATAAGGGTTAAATAGCCTGATACATTCAATTATTCCATTTCATGCGTGAATCTTATTTCCAACTGCTTGGAAAACAATTACTTTATTACCTATTAATTATTTCATTAAATATTCAAATAATTATATTTTGGGGGGAACAGAAAAATCATTGAATATGCAGTTTTGCTCCTAAAAACTAGTTGTAACCCAAGCTTACATACAATAAATGTATCGTGTGAAACCTTATAATAATTGCATAATGAAAATAATAATCAAAGCTGGCCAACCTATATATTTGATAGTTTTATTAATCACTTACCCATTGACTAGATTTAGTATTTAAAAATATTCTTATTATATTTTTCAAAAAATTGTAGATTTTACAATGTAAATGTATTTTTTAAAATTTGAAATAGCATAAGCTCATAAATATTAATCAATTACCAGATATCGTCTATGTATGTATTTTCAAGTATATATATATTTTTAGTCCTCGTGCTTTTAATATATTTTTTTAAATAAAATGAATTTAAATTAATAAATCCATTCTATTTTCCTATATTTACGTATAAAATATATTTTCTTATTCTTTTATCTTCAAATTTGTAAATGGATTTTTATTTTTTCTCATTCTTTCTATAATTTAATACTTTTATTCATGTCAAATTTAAATAAAACATTCTCATGTTAGTTGTAGGAAAAAATATTTATATACTCTGTACACCTAAGTCTATTCCCAAAGATGTATTGTTCTATCAATCATTGTAAAAACTTTTGTATAGTAAAGAAATAGTAATATATTTTCTTATTCTCTTAAATAGTTTGAAATGTCCTTAAGTGAAATAAAAATAAAAATTGACCAATCCTAATGTAGAGCATGTTAAGTATTTTTATAAAATTGTTTATTGTGGGTACAATGTGTGCATATATTGAATCTGAATTTTCGTTAAAGTGCGGAAATGGGGAGGTGACGAGGTTTTCAGACGATGATGAAAGAATAAGGATGAGGATGAGGGTGAAGGGGAGGGGGAGGGTGAGGGGGAGGGTGGGTGATGTCGGTACTAAATTGATAAGGCAGTGCAAAGGAGATCAACTCAATACGAGGACTGCTTCAGAATTACCACATTATATTCCACAACCACAACAAAATATATTTATACAGTATAACAATGGACTATCACCACTGAATACAGATTTCATACTCAATACTTATTTATGACATTCTTTCACCGTTCATACTCAATAAAACACCACTTTGGGGGTAAACGGGGAACTTTTATTCATTACAGGAATCAATTAGTACACAGTAGGCTTTCACACAACATTTATCACATCAAGTTACATATATTCCCATATAGACATCCATAATAAGATAAAGATCTGTCGCACAACACCGAGAAGATTGTATTAATTACTATATTGAATTCACAACACCATAGTAGTTATAATATGAACAAAGTTATATAGGAAACAATACAATCTGTTTGATCCTATATTAACCATACACGCATCTATGTATGTATGCATGCACATTATAAATTGCTTAAAATATGCATGAATACAATTACATAGTTATGCATGTTATTTGTCACAACATCAATAAAACCACACATAAATTATGACTACACTTTTCAAAGAGTACCACAGTGTTGTACCAAAGAGTACCACAATATGTTTAATTCAATACAAACATCAAATACATTTTTAACAACACTGAAAGCGGATTATTTATATTGACAGTGAGTAACAATAATTGAAATTATAAATATTAAAAATAATTTTTAAATTAAAATAATATATATGTGTGTTTATTGGTTTTAAGATATTAAAAAGATTAGGTATACAATTTTTGGTCAAACAACTGTTTTTGGTTTGTGAAAATATAATGGAAATTTATTTTGTCGTGATATTTTGTTGCGTCCCTGTAAACATTTTTGATTTGAAAAAAAGCTCTATATGTATTTGTACATAAATGGAGGTTGTAAATTTGGAATGTTACCCGGAATAAGTTTATGATAATTAATATAAAAATGTAAATAGATTTGTATAAAAAATAAAAATACAATATGTATAATATCAACAAAGGTATATAGTATAAAATAATCGTTACAAGATTTTAAATATAAATAATTTCTTTGAAGATAAATGTTCACTGTAGTTTGTCGAGAGAGGATTCGTCAGTGATCTGCAATAGAGCACTGCCGACAGATTTGCGCATAAATATCTTGCCACCTCTGACAAAGAGATATTTATAGTTGAGCTCCATCTTCTTGTCTTTAGCGAGACGCAGCAAGTGACGATTGTACGCAGTCAAGTGCTCGTTGGTGTAGAGCGGATTGCCTACTTCTATTTCCAGATCATCCGTTGTATACCCAGAAATATAACGGGTCACGTCGAGGAAATCATCCTTCTTTAGATGATTTCTGAGCTTCTTGATTATGGATACAACCGGTAGTTTTTTGGAATTGCCACTCTTGTTATCGTTTGTGTAATGTCGCTCGATGATATCGTCAATAAAGGACGGGGTATGCAAGATCTCTAACATTTCCTTTATGGCATCACCAATGTTTTCATCCGGAACGCCAGGGAAAAGCAAATTGCGGAGTCTGATATATTCGTTAAGACAAAACATATATATGTTATCAGGGCAAAATTCTTCGTAGAACAATAATCTTAATTCCAAATCATCCAAGTGGCAGTCCATTTTTTCGTATTTGTCCCAAACGTGGTTAAAAGTCAACAATGATCGTTTGAGTCCACGCATATAGACGCTGGCCAAGGTGATTTCGCCGAGTGCCGTACGTTCTTCATCAATATCAGGGGTTTCCACAGAAGCAGTAGATTGTGAAGAACTTGACGAAGAAGAAGAAGAAGCAGAAGATGAAGAAGTCGGGGAAGGAGACGGAGAAGGCACAGCGCTTTGAGAAGTAGACGGCTTCTTGCAGGCGAGACAGTTCCAGGTATGATTATGCGGATCGGATATATCCAAACAATAGTAGTGGATGAAAGCCAAGCAGATGTTGCATTGATACATCTCATCTTCGTCGAAATTTTGGCCGCAGATTTTGCAATTCATGGTGATTGTATCGATTCAGAAATGTGACAGAAAGGCGGGCGTTACAATATGGTGACGTGCTCTCGGCTTCCAGACTCTCGGCGACTGATGAATAATGTGTACAATATACCGCCAGACGGTATCGATTAGGAGTTCTCAAAAAGGTGTGCTTATAGTTACAATGTAAGCCGTTGTGTTGTCGAGTGCGATTGGCTTGAAACTATGATTGTAACTGACATGCGTATTATTTGCCCGGGCTGCTGCTAAATGCAACTCCTGCATCTGCGCACATTACGTACCTCTCATAAAGTATCCTCGCTAACTCAATTGTCATTACAAACAATATTTAATCATAATGTACATTTATTAATTTTTAAACTTTACAGCGTAATTTACAATAATCAGCGCCTTATAAATAAACGCTCTTCGATAGAAAACTGATTATGAAAAAAAATTTGATAAAAAATACTGTCGTCGACATGATGTAAATGAGAAATGATGGTGCTTTATGATCGCCCTCATAATTTCTGAGAATCTCCCGCCAATACATTATTTGCTCTATTGATTTATTGCAAACACGCAATTTAAAGGTATCCTCTGCAATATAATAACAACACAATGTTACATATTAAATACATAATCTATTGTGATTATTTATACTATGTTCAAAAATAATTTATTTACACCACAAATATGTCACAATTGTATTATTGTGTAAAGGTTACCCCACATATTAAAGCCGCTTAAATTCCTTTCTTGTATTAACATGAAAATACATATTATGTGTATGTAATATGACAACGTAGTAACCATTTATTAAGATCCAGTCTCAAATGCACCACAAAGTAATCAAATCACCTACTTGCAAATTCAAACATCATTCGTCGCATCACTCGTATTTCCGAGGACTCTGAATATTTTAAAAGAAAAATGGCGATGAGTTATTTTTACCTGGTAAGCTTTAGATAATCCCACCGTCTATTTGATGACTACTTTATTAAAAAGCACAATCATAATTTCAACTAAGCGTTCTCGATTTAATTTCAACAAAAGGTTTCAAATATGTCTACTAGTTTGAAAAGCTATTCAAAAATATTAAAATAAATTATGTTATATATTGTATCCACTTTATATTATTTTTATTATAAATGAGTTATATAATAATATTACAATAAACCAACAGATGTCATCGTCTTGTTTAAAAAAGAAAAGTAATAAAAAATATTATCTGCTCTGTCATTATTCAAATAAATTAATATATTGAATTAGCCTCAAACTAGATGTGGCTCGTAGAAAATCCGCTCCTGTTAATATTTCGCATCCACGAGGCCCTGATAAAAAACCTTCGATAATTTTTATGCCATGTCCCAGGATGTTCATAATATAAATGCCAAAGTTTCACAATGTTCCCAGTCGGCCCTATTGCGAGATCATAGATTACTTATATTGGGGCTTTCGAGATTATATCCACGTTTTCTTAATGTAAATAATAAATACATACAAACTTCATTAAAAGTCATTTAGTTTTATGGACATTCGTAGCACATTCGTCAAACTGGTGCAATTGTCCGATCGAATTTTTTGTTTAAGATGTCAGAAATATTACTAGGACTTTTAATGATTCAGAATATTTAAAGGGGATAGGATTTTTTTATCGTTAATTTTACGTTTGAATCACCTGTTATTTTATTCTTTATTAATCTGAAATTAAAAAAATGTAGCTAAAATGGTAAAAAAGTATTTATATAAATAAACTTTCGCAATAGACTACCGCCCGTTAAAATATTCTCAATTAGTCAACCCTGTATAATGTCTGAATTGTATTTTCACCTCGCCATGACGCCAAACTTTTTTTGTTTCAATGGTTTATATTACTTTAAAGGAAAAAATATTAAAGAGAGCACATAGAGTTTATGTATGTTTTTTGTAAATACTTCATACCTAAAAATTATGTTTACGTCACGCTATCACCCATGTGTGGTTACAATCTGATAGGAGCTTTAGTACTTCATCTCTTGTGAATTTCCAATAGTATACAAAGGCCGCATAATGTGAGTGCATACATATAATGTGAATGGGGTCAAAATGGGTAGTGAAAAATATTCATGGTGTGATACATTTGATTATATTATGTATGAAAGTGGTCAGATAAAGGCTGTAAATAAATTCGAATGCAGGTGCATGAAAATGGGTGTGACACTAGATGTGGAGTATGACGGGTGCTGTAGATAGTAATAATAGTAGATAGTAATAATAGTAGATAGTATGATATTAGCAGTAGCGGATAGTGGAGCAGGTGTTATCAGCCCTCGGCGAGACGTGATGTCAGCGAGTGCAAAGTGCAGTGCCATCACAACTACCAGTTACACTTACAGTTATAGTCACAGTTACACTAGTCCTGGACTCTTACAAGCACACAGGGGACGCTGGCAAATCTGGTGATTGGTGTCACGGGATAACAACACGTAAAAACGATCTGTGTTCCTGGAATACCTGGATACTGCTACCTGTACTCTACTCTCTACTCCCATGATGCCAATACAGCCTCGCCGACACTCACATTAACACCATTATCATCACACGAAATACACCGTTTATAATTACTCAACTAACATTATGTTAAAAATATGGACGAGTCTCTTGTATATTATGTATAATGTGTGCCGGTTTTACGACTGGGGAGAATACACGTGGAATATTTACTCCTAAAATGCTGACTTTTGGGTTCACTTTCATAAAATAGGCAGCATCATATTTAAATTAATATAATTATTTGTTTAATAATTAATATTTAAATATATTAATATTTCATATAGTTTTGTCAAATATGTATTTTAACACATGTCTAACAAACGTCACCTACCTACAGAATTTTTATTGTAAGGATTATAAATAGCTAGATGAAAAAAATACTTTTTTTAAAATAATACGGAATAATAACATAATATTAAGAAAAAACTACTGAAGAAGATAAAAAATGTGAGATATTCCATTTTACTTTCAAATATTTAAGCTCAAAGCACACTTAATATAAATACATGTATAGATAAAATATGTGTATAGCAAAAATTAAATGAAAAATGAAAAGTTAGACGGATCAATATAATATGTTACCTAGTAGTGCTTAGTGAAATAATTGGTTTAGTGTTCTCTTGTATTGGAAACACTTGAAATAGTTGCTTTGAAGGAGTAATTGTGATTTGGTGACACAGTATAGTGTTAGAAATTAGGAGAGACCCAGTGAAGAGGCAAAGTGGTTAGTTGGAAGGTGTTTTATAACAAGTACTCAACAATACAATCAATCCACAAGCATATTAAATTATTTTATTTAAGAGATTTTGGGATTAAATAGTATCGCGTGCTTACTAATTTTCGGTTTCGTGTCAAAGAATTACGAGGGAAAATATTTTTTCTCGTGTAAAATAAACGGCTGATTGTGTAATTATTTTTTCCAAAAATATATCCCCAGCTAAAAATACAATTTGAAATTGTTTTGATACCTTTCATGGTTTAAATAAAATTGATTTGGATATCAATTTTATATGGTGTAAATAAAATGAATTGGGAGCAAAATATCACTGAGACGTCCAAGTTAAAATTACATTTTACGAATTTGCGTGGCTTTGGAACAACTTTATGGAAGGATTGCGAATAAAATATAAAATTTTATTAACCGAGTTTGCTATTCAAACAACTCAACAACTTGGTCCCCAATTAATTCAATATTAAAAAGGGAATTTTTAGGTATCAACTGATGAGGGGAAAAAATCTACAAATCGCCAACTCAAAAAATTAAAAGGAGGGACTTCAATATTAAATCGGATTAATAATTTTGAATTAAATATATATGTATAACTCTTCCAATCTTATTAAAAGCCACTAGTATATAAATTTCCTTTATAATTATGATGTAAATGGGGTTTTCCAAATCTCTACACATGTATTTATTTGTATAGGCAGTATAAATCACATGCATGTTCGTGATTGAAATTACCTATTAAGAACCTGCAAATAATCACTCAAAAAGATTGATTGTTTATTTTCATTTTGTATTCGAACAAATTGAAAGCTCACTGGACAAACAATGTAAAATTGGTTTGAATAGATTTCTCAAAATACGAAGACGACAACAGAAAGCAGGTTTTGAAAATATTACCATGAAAAGCGCGAAGTACAAGGATATGGAAATTCAGACGAGACCGAGTCTCTTGAATACTTGGAATACACCATTCGAATCGGAGAAATGAGGCGTGAATGCGTCGCTTTCTCTTTTTATTTCCTCTGAAAAAGTTATGAAATTCAGATAGAAAAAAACAGGGAATCGATCGGCTTTGACGAAAACGCCGCAGGAAATCGGAACACAATGGAAACTGTATTTTCCCTTTCTGTGGCCAAAACGAATATGCGTAACTCAATAAGACTTCAGCTTCGTAGCAAAAATAAGGAAAGGCATTCCCCAAAATGGAAAACGGGAATGCATAACGACAAAAAACATTCCGGCCAGATAAAAGTTATCACGCGTAGTGATTCCAAAGATGTAACATTCTGATCCGGGACAAGGATAAATTAACCTTTCCATCGCCATTTGAATTCCAACCCTAAACATTTAATCTTTAACACAATAAATCAAGTGATTAAACATTGAAGAAAACAAAATCCCTTTTTTATGTATAAAAAGAATGCTTTAGTCTAAGAAGTTTCCCAAACTCATTTTATAAGAACTTAAAGGTCTTTTTAGGTATACATACATTTATTAAAGTTCGTAAAGTTTTTTTAGGGGCAAACGGGGGAGACGCCGTTTGTACAAATATGAAAAACTACTGAATTTGAACAAAAAAGTTTTAGTTTTTTTATGTGTTAATAAAATACTAATAGTCATATTCTGCTAACAGAATCAAATAATTTAATTTATTTATTATACAACATATTTATTTATTTATATAGGGATTTTTTTAGAAACAATAACATCTTTATTAATTGTCTGTCGGTGAGTGGCTCTGTCAGACTGAATAATCGCTTCGGTATTTACTTTACAATCCAGGAAATCAGAGTAAACAAATCGATCGTAAATTCGATCGATCGGGATTGTTATTACAATTTCCGTTGTCCCAGTCGAAACGATCAAATCATTTTTGACATTGTAGGATTTTAACCCATGATTACAGTAATTGTAGCCACACACCTTATGAACTAAACACTGAAGCTATTTTCTTGGAATATGAATGAAGTAAACTTTTCCCATAATTAAGGTAATCTTTGCGTATAAAATTAATTAGATAAATAATCAGTACTTTTATGTAAATAATGGTACAAATGTTATATACAAGGTTTGGTTATTTTAATTTATTCATATTCATAGTATTTACTAGAAAAATTAACAGTTATTGAAAAGTTTGTATTGATGTGATCTATTGGAATATATATTTTGAAAGCTTACCTTTCGGAAACAGTTTTACAAGTATGCGAAGTTTTCAGTCGTGAAAGTTTATGAAAAGTTGTATAAGATGCGACCCGTATGTTAAAACAGCACTGAACTAATTGAAGGTTATCGATATGATGACGATTGTTGTTATGGAGAAGGAAGTGCTTGTGTCGTTGTGTCGTAGTCGGCGGCCAACACGCGACTGCTTGCTATTCCATTATACTACCTACTGTATGGCACACTCTCCTCTACGCCGTAGCTACACTCTCCTCTACGCCGTAGCTACACTCTTCTCTGCCAACCACTACCATGCTCGTAGCCAGTGCCATACTCCTAGCCGGCACCGCTCTATATCCATCTCCATTGCTCCCTTTCTATCCTACATTTTCTGTCCCGTAGGATAAAACCAATTTTTGAACGCCTCTTTTGACGCCCTTCTTTTCTTTCGAAACCATTCAAGCAGAGCCGTTTGTCGCTGTCATTATATATTTTCTCTAAGCCGTGATTACTTTACAATCGAAACACTGCATTCCAATATAAACGATTTGTTTGACTTTATAAAAGTAAATAAATGTGTCGTTTATTTTGAAAAATTTCCAAAATTCGGCCAAAATGAGTTACACTATACAACGATAATTGGTACGATCTTAACTGTAACCTAAGTATTATCTATATCAAAGGCATATTTATGTGAAAACTTATTTTTTTTTAATAATAAAAGCTAATATGACATATTAATAATAAATGTATATATTAAATGAAAGACAAACCTATATCTATGAGCCGCCTTGTGGCCCAGTGGTTAGTGTAACGGATTCGTGAGTGAAGACTCCCGGGTTCGATTCACAGCACCAGAGTCACTTTTTTACGTAATTTTGATTGAATGGAATGTCTATTTTATAAAAGCAGCGAAATAATTATAAGCTAGTTATTTTTTATTACATACATTTTTTTTAAATAAAATAATACAGTATTTTAGTGTACCTATATTCTTTACATTTAATAAATTAAACTTAAAAATAATACGGTCATAATAATAATATTGTTTAAAAACAATTAGAGTATAAATCTGAAAATAATCACACATGTTCATTAAGTAAACTAAATTTTTTGCTTAGCATCAATAATAACGAGTATAATATTATCTATCAGACTAAATTCTCTAATCTGTCTGTCTATTTCATTTGTGTAATTTATTGTAGGTACCTAATAATTATGTATGATAAAATCCTATTAGTCTTTAAATTAAGGGATAAAATAATTGATGATATATGAAAAATCAAATAAGTAGATACACTAAAATAAATATATGATTTTGGCGTCCATCAAATCATGTCGACTTCAATTTATTGTTTATATTTTCATGTAGGTACTAGACTAGACGGAACCATAAGCTTGGAAATGTTTGAGTTGAGAAAAAAAGGCGTATTTGTAGAGGAAGTGTGATATATTTATATAATATTGATGATATATTTACGAGGTGTCAAGATATATTCATTTCAGTGCTGACATATCACCTGAGACCTCCTCATATAAAATGCATGTTACAATCAAATTTATCGACAATAACACCGCCAACTCCTATAAACCTTCACAACATTCAAAACACCACATCAATATCAAGATTGATTGATGGATTCCCCTTGAAAAAAATACACACCATGGACGAAATATGTGTAATATTATTTGTATGAGACTACAATAATATATGTACATCATACAGAATGAAGTGAATGTCACCTTGACATAGACGAGATAAGAATTTGTATTAGACAATAATATTACGATGATAATAATAAGGAATGTCACGTCTCCTTGTTACTGAGAGAATCTGCAGGTCAAAGGCGTCCAAACAGAGTTATGTGCTCAACACTATAACTATTATACAATCTCTCTATGATTACAAATTATATTAGCTATAGCCGAAAACACCTACCACAACTAACATTTAATAAACAAATAAAACCTTTGATATCAAACATATGTAGTGCAATTATTAAAACATTGTCAGCATATGAATGGTCGTCTTTATGAAGGATAATGAAATTGAAGCTAAGGATGAAACCGAGTCGAGGGGAGGAATGGAAAGGAGAAGAGCAGTTATCGTGAAGGCTTAATAAAATATTCCAGCTCTAATGGAGTGGGATAATAATCGTAAAAATTAAGAGCTTTAACGAGAACTGTTTTATGGAGCCAATAAAATCTTCGTCCTTAGATTAAAATTATGAAAAAAGAATTATTCTTTATGAGTTGGCCAATCTTTAATGGCTATTTCGACGACACTGAAGATATTCTCACTGTTGTCTGTTTGGATTTGATGAAATATAGGATTAGGTATACTGTCAATTATACAAAAGGACAAATTTATTAATATAGTGGTTTGGATAATTGATATCGATATGATTTGTGGATATTGAGGCAGGTTTGGTGGATAGTTGTGTTAAGAGGATAGTAATGGGAATTCGGGTCATGCATTGCTTCCAATTTGCATACTTAACGAGCGAAATCTTTTAACTCTACTATTCACTTTACCTACGATATATATTTATACTGTATAATTGTATGTGTCTACTTCAAGTTGTGTTTTATTCGAGTTGACTTGCTCTGTGATATCGATACTGGGAATAGTTTAAACCATTTTAATTGCAATTTCAAGTAATCACACATTTGTAAAGAGAGTTATAAAGAAGCATTAATTTAATTAACACGTTGGAGTTATTTAACAATACAAATCTCATAAAAATATTGTGTCATTTAAGATGTAAGAAATAACGCGATCAGCTCTGATTGTTCACTCGGCAAAACAATAATACATAATCCCCGCTGTTTGTGCAATTTTTGTTCCTAGTCTCCTACAAATAAAATTATCGTCTTTGGACTTTATGTCAACAAAGCTACGATCACCCAAACATACTCTTTATTTCTTGTGTTTGTAGAGTACCTACCTACGTGTCAAATTTTAGACCTGGTGATTGGTAATATTCTAGCATAATAGAATATTATAATTTACGGGAGACTCTGAGCGTGTCAAAATTTAAACATCATTAAAATACATCCATATTTGTGTTAAATAGCAACTGAAAAACACCACCTAGAACCATTTACGAAATGAGCAGAAAGATATATTTTAAATAAATTTTGGATTATTTTATAGCAAATTAAAATGAGTATATTTTTATGTGAAATTTTTGACTCTTTATAAATAAAGCAGTTGTTGTGTTATTGAAATAGTTAGTTAGACATAATGAGTTGGCAACTGCTGTCTGAACTGTCTTATGTTGTCATTGAATATTCTACAAAGAAGCAAAGTTTTCCCTTTGTTTGCTTTTTTGTGGAGTTCTCGTGCCCCTGTTGAAATGTAAAGGTCGAGAGGGTTGAGGGTGGAGGTCTAGGAAAACATGTGATGAAAGTTAGTGATTTGGTTAACTCAGGTGAGTTTTGAGGTAGTGTATTCAGGTGGTAGTGGTATGTTTTTGAATTAGATTTAACATTTAAATGTTAGTCGTAAGAGAACTGAATACACTATGCTATTTACATACCTCTCCAATGTTAGCTTTACTCACTATTAACATACACTCACTGCAATCAGACCCTTATAATAAAACCACCAAATTCACCCCTTCTATTCACTACTTCATTTGATATTTATTAAAAATCTATAATATTTCGCATTAACGGTATCCTTTGACTTTCCTCAAACATTAAAAAATAAAATTTCTAGTAATAAAACTTCGCAAATGAAATCACTTTTTATAGCTACTGTTAAAACCACAATATAATTATTTTATAATCATAAAATTAAAATTAAATATAAACTTTGATGTTGTAGTAACTGTACATGAACCTTGATTCAGCCTCGGGATCTTACAAGACTACTCGGATTTTTAGTCAAACTAACTAATTCCTAACTTTATTTCACCCAAGAAGCTAACAACTATGCAAAATTCGATGGCTTATTAACACAAAAATATTACTTATAATTGTAACACAACTTATCAGAAGCTAATTTATAAACATTTTATGTAAAAACTCTTGGTCTTATAATAAAGAAACTATATGTGATATTTGAAATGAGTTGTATGTTTGTACCAAACCTTTCAATAATTATTACAGTAAAGAAACATATTTGCTTTTTTTCTTATTAAATTTTTAGTTTTTGTGTTGATAACCCATCGAATTTGTATGTGGTTGAACCTACTCTGCTAAAGACTTTATAGTCTTATTTTACTAATGCGAACAAGGGTTAATTATATGATTATTAAATGTAAAATAAATAACCTTATTTATATTAAATAGAACCATCATAACATGCGTACTTATTCCCGTACAGTTGGTTTTTTTAACAATTTTAAAAGTTAGAAGTGCAACTTTTATATTAGATTGAAAAGACATAATCATCAATTATTTTAGTAGGATCTTTTTGACTTTACGATATTATTTTCGTAAATACTATATTATTCCACGAAGTATGTATATTTCTGTTAACAAAATTATTACATTTATTCTCAAGCATAGTTGATTGTATAGTATTTTGTATTATTTTAAAACAAAATAGGAGTTAAAGGGAAGAGTAACGAAGAGCTTTGTTTTTGGCATGGAATTTTATAAACCACAAAAGAGATTCATTGTGAAACATTGTTTCTGTAACAAGAACTGCAAGAGTGAAAAGAAAACTAACAGACATTACACTGTTAAAGCCATTATTTCAATCTGATCACTCAACTTTTGGCTGTAATCACAAAATCGAAACAATTAAATTGTTGTTGTGGTGAAAGTTTGATGACTTACAAGGGTTTAAGCCGATCACACTTCTTTAGTCCTAAAACACCAAAGTGTATTAATAATAATTAGTGACTGAAGAAAACATTGTAAAAATGCAGTATGTATTAAGGTAGGCATTGATAAGGTTCGGCAAGAATACATTTTGATAAATAGGCCTAAAATGCATAAATTCATGTCAGCATCCTCATGTACGAGATAAACAAGAAGTCAGCTTTGGAAAGTGAAAGAGAGAACGAGAGTGAGATAACAAAGAAGGCACAAGGAAGGAAGGACAGATTACTTACTATATGCGAATAACTCATAACCGGGGGCGAATGTTGTTTTAAGCGGCCCCCCTTTTTTAAATGGGAATTATTTAAAGTGGCCGTCTCTTATTCCCATGTAATATTGTATTAAGATAATAAAGCTTTCTCTTTAAGAGCGTACGGCCAATAAAACATGTTGAGACAGCTCCAAAGTTTTTACGGTCCATTGTGTTTACGAGTAATAAAAACGGATTAAGTAATTCTTCATGCCAATTATCGTAGGCCAGCAATATGCTACACGTCTCTATTTATTTATTTATTTACAACTGTCATAAAGTAAAGCTTGCAAATCCGAATATCACATATTTGCAAAAGCCATTCGTCCCTATTTATATATGGTCACTATAACACCGTTTACGATTGCAGACCGTCTAAATTAGAAGCTAATTTCACTATGACGCGAATAACAAGCACCTGGATTTACACTCGACTTTACTTCAATCAATTATTATTGTTACTTGAATATATTAAAATAAGTACCTAATTTGGCTATGCTTAATTTTACATTGCATAAACCATAATATGAAAAAGTATTTGCACACCCGAGTCATCTCTTTTCAACCAATTCTGCCGCTTTCAGGGCTTGTGTAGGATGGACTTTACATGGAAACATAAAAGCTTGCCTCCTATGTACACCTTACATTATATTACTTAATTTGATTTTATATTATTTATCTGTTTTATACAGTAAGTTTTGTTACAGAATTAGTTTTATCGCCTCTCATATATGTAAGTAGTTTTTATACACATTATCTTTAAATTTAACACAGAAGAAAAGGTGCCGGGAAAAGCTAGAGCTACAGTAGTGGAAAGTATCATTAGTGAGATGAAATCCTGAAAGAAAATAAACACGACAGTAGATGATAGTGGTAATGACAATAATGCCGAAATATTTAAAAATGGTTTTATTACACATACATATGTATTTTCTATATTATCGGTAATATGAATATTATTTATTAATGTATTTGATATCACATATTACAGCCAGTTAAAAACACCTAGATCAAGATAATAATGATTTTATTCTCCTTTAAAAAAATATTCCAAGATCTTCAATTGAAAGTCTTGTATCGTTAAAACGATCTTACATATAATAAATAATTTATCAATCTTTGCACTCGTATGCCTTGAATGGCACAAAAAACATTCATTCGAATATTTTGTTAATATATACAATTTTACTAACTTTCTAGACCACAAAATTATTATTTACGCACTTATGGTTCTAAGTTACACATTTATTTCAGTACTAAGGTTAATTATTTTCATATTTAATGATTTCTATGACTTTCAAATACGTTTTACATTATTAGGTTTTATTTAATTTAAGCTTAAAATCTCTGTAGTTTTTGAATTCAAATTTAACGATTAATGATTCCTAGTGTAGTATTTTTAACAATTATAAATTTTGGTCTGACCTAGAGAATGATTGAAAGCTGGGTCCTTTATGGGGTGTCCTTTTCCTTAAACTGACTTTTACACATGATCTCATTACTGACAATTTCAATCTACGCACTTATTCCACATAGCCATTTTTGGTAGATAATTTTGAGTAGTATAATAGCATGATGATGATTAACGAGAGATGCATTTGTATAATAGTCGTGGTATTAAGGTGGGCAATAAATGTAGTGTAGAGTAATTATTATAAGAAGAGGGCGAGGGTCATTATGAGTAGTGTGTATTTGTATGGTAATGAGTGTGTTATATTTCAAAGAGCAACAACAGCAGCAGTGACTCTGTAATAATATAATATAATAATAGTTAGTCGGATAAGAAGGATAGAGGAAGTATGGTAATCCGGTCCTGGCGTTGAAATAAGGAAACGGAAGGAAACAGGTTTTGGCGACGCGACTCTTCAGGCGCCATACACCATGACTTCACTACTATTCCTTATTCCTTATTCTATACAATACACTACTACACCACATCACCATCAATTATTATATTACTATGTATCTATTACCAAATATATCAATATGTTAATAATTATTCAATACTCTTATCAGCCGACAACAACAACGTGTTTATATTTTTAACTACCGTCGTATGAATGATTAAAATAATTACTCTCATCATATTATAAATACAAAAAAATGTCATCAGTCTTTGATGAAAATTATACAGTGCTACAATGTAAAAATGTGTGTTTGATTTTTTTTCCTACACTATTGGTCGTTTTTTTTTGTTAATCTTACTTTTATTTATTATAATCTTACTTGTTATATTATAATGTGTATATTAAATGTGTAAATTGTGTATATTATAATCTTACTTGTTAATCTTACTTTTATCTTTTGTTACTCTGTCTCTTCTGCTGAAAAATAAATATGAAAATAGTATTCAAAGTAATACTTTTTCACAAAACAAATTTTATTAAACTCATGGCCGGTTTCTTCAAACACTGATTTATCATAATTTTATTTTTGTACAGTTGTTTGTGTTTTTCTAATAATTATTGCACAAAAATTAAGCTTGTAACTTTGAAGTCACTAAGTTGACTTTGATGAAACCAGTTTTTTTGAATAAATATATTACGCCGTCAATACGAATTGCCATCAAACAAATTGGTTATTTGATAAACGTGCACCGTCAAATAATACGTATTTTGAAAAGGGCATATATCGAGCTTTGTGTATGGTAAATGACCTGTTTCTACCTATGTAAAAAATATTTTTAATAGTATACTAATAACACATTTATTAAAGTTTTATGAAATTCATAATATAAAATAGGGAGAAATAAGCTCATTTAAACATAATTCGAAATCAAAGAATGTTAATCGAATATCAAAGAGGACATACATATATCGAGGTAAATCCGTATTTGTGTTGCAAACTAACCCAAAGCAACATACAATACGTTAATTAATTATTCGCTAGATATTCAATTGCATCGAATTCTTTGCAGAAATCCCAAGTATACTAATTTCCTTGTCGTATTAATCTTTGTTCATCCATAAGTTTAGCGCCTTAATATAAATCCTTTGATTACCTCAATATAAACATCATGATGTAATAAATACGTGTCAATTATAAAAATGACATGCAAATCGAGTCACAGTGTCGGAATGGAATAATCAGCATGTTATGTGAAGTAAAAATATTTCATTTCCGTTTCCAGTGTAACAAAAGCTCATGGTGGAGAAACAAAGGACATTAAAGTTGTGCTGGTGAGAAAATTCTTGGATGCCGAATGCAAAGTCAGCCTTTTGCACAGAATGTTTGAAAAAGCTTGCTTTTCCTTCACTTGTATCTGATACTTTATCACTGATATTTTACTAAGATATTATATACAACTCAACAATAATAAAAAAGTTATATTTCGAGTATAGCCACTTCTTATTTTTACCATAAAATCGTAAATTTGATTGATATTTTTAAATATAAGTTTATATAATAATCAGCGTAATAAATAGCTCAGGGGATAAGACGCTATGTTCAAATCCCGCTCGAGTCATAAAAAAAAACTGATTTGATTGGTTATTACGACCGGGAGATCGGGAATAATATTAATAAAATCCCGATCGATCGCATTGATCCAGGTTTACTCTAATTTTCTGTATTGTAAGGTAAGTACTGATTATTAGATAACAATGAATTAACACGTTGTTGTGTCTAATAAACCAAATTTGTAAAAACCCTCCAAAAGGCCCCTCGGGGCTTAGGTATATAAATAAATAAAAAAGTATACAAGATTTGTGTCAATAATTCATCATTTGTCTATAATCTAGTATTTGTATAATGTACCAACTTAAAATTATGGTATTTCTAAAATTTAAAAAGTGTGTTTTTTTTAATAAAAATTACATCTTGCGTACGTTTTGAGATAATCCTACACATTTTTAGAATGCAGGTTTTTGAATATTTTTTTAAAAGTAATAAAATAAATAATCAAAACAAATTTAAATTGATTTTCGATAATAATAAGCAGTGATAATATCAATTTATCTCGAAAGACAATCAATTAACACGTTGCAGTGTCTACAAAAATAAAAAAGCCTCTACTCTACGATACCTTAAAATGAGGAACGCTTAAAAAAATTATACAAAAAAAGAGTTTTTATTATATCCTTAATTATGTAATTTTCTGAAAACACTGCTTCATACTTGAAGCAATTATATTTGAGTCAAAGTTTTAATAAAATGTAAAAAATATGAAGTCATTAGAAATTAAATGTGATATATGTAATTTATCAATAGTTTGTATGATATGAATGTATATCAATTTAAATGTGCGAGTACGCGATAATGTGTTTAAGGTTGATTGTGTGTGCGCATGCGTTATATTATAAGTTATATAGGAAGACAAGGCAATGCGTGTTCTTCTTATGTTTTACTCCAAGATGAATAATGGGACAGGCCCGGAGGCAGCCACAAAACAAAACGGAAAAAATTAAAAAGGCTAACGTCTTATTTTTGGCCCATTCGCCACCCCCATGATCGCCACCCCGTCATATGTTATCCCACCCACCCCCGCACCAATGCTACATAGCATTCATATTATTTTATTTTACACACACAAGTTTTTCCATTAAAACTGCCACAGACATACTAATCCTTGGTATCCAACTTGTATTGCTGGAGATTTAGATAAATTTAATAATCACTGTGTCATTTTGTATACTTTATTAAAAAAATAATTACTATAGTCTATATCAGCATTAAGTTTTGCTACGAACGTTAAATACTTATTATTCAAATCACAGATATAAACATAAAATATCGCATGAGTAGCTAAATGCGTGGTTAGTTCAAGTGGATCAAGTGGCCAAAAACATGAGTTACCTGGTAAACATTATGCTGTAAACTAGATTAGTTATATTTCACAGTAAGATGGGTAAATGCATTGTTACTACATGTCCTATGGACTCAAACATACACTCAAATACATCTAGCCTCAATTTTTATCAAACACTACTGCTTTAACATGTTTAAAATATTATTTCGTTTTTATCACCAAAGTATTGTCACAGTCAATCTCAGTGGTCGCTAGAAATGTGTTGAGTGAGGGAGACACACTTATGCCTTTATCGAATAGAAGAGAAGAGTGAAACAATACATGGTATAAACAAAATTAAACGAATTATTTATATGCAATAATCTAAAGTTTATATCTATGGTTCAAATCGTGTAACAATTCACTTCTATTAATGTGTGCGTGCTATAGATGTGTTAAACATTTTAAATGATCCTTTTTAACTATATTTGATATGAAGTCATTTTTTTCAAATACACCAAACATAGCGTGAGCATTTAATTTAATTCGTCACCTCAACACACACACTAACATATGATAATTTATTGGTATATCCTTTCAGTCGTGTAAGCTACGGCAATATTTATTTCAGCAATATGGAATACGCTTATTATTATAAGAGTAATGAAATCTTTTTAATACTTACAAGTGTTCCAAACTGAAAGTATTTTTATATTAAAAATTCTTTTCTAAAAATAATAAGTACTAATCTATATATTACAATTTCTTTATTATGTATAAGTTTTTACAATGATTGATAGAACAATACATCTTTGGAAATGGACTTAGGTATACAGAGAATATATTTTTTTACCATTAACAAACATGGGAATGTTTTATTTAAATTTGGCACGAATAATTGTATTAAATTATAGAAAGTATGTGATAAAATAAAAACCCATTTACAAATATGAAGATTAAGTACTAATAAAAGTCAATCTTGTTGAATACAATACAGGTCTCGAAAAAATATAATTAAATTGAGAGTTTTCATTTATGTACTAATTTTATACACAGTTTAAATAAAGTTAAATAAGAATGTGAGTATTTCATGCTGGACAAATTGCCTATACTGCAGGCGATTGTCATACAAAAAGTAACGTCCAAATCTGTCGTTGGTCGAGTGTCTGGGTGGTTAAAAATGAATCAGGTTTCAGTATAAAGCTGTTATAATAGTAAGAAAGGCACAAGCAAGTCACTGACAGATACAAATGTATGATGCATGTGAAATGCACATTTGTGCAAAATATTCATACAAACATTGGCACGCACGCCTCTACTGCAATATCAGATTACTCTATTTTATTATAAACGCATATCTCTCTATTCACACTCTTCTTCTTGGTCTTGTCTTTAAACGTTGATATTCAACTCATTGCATAACTAAAGCAACAATATTTATATTTTATCAAATCAAAGCATACAATAAAAATACTTTCATATTAGGATATACTAAAAATGTTATGAATCGTTAAAATGTTTTTTATTGTTAGCATGAAGAGAATTGTATTTTGTATTGATAGTGAGTGTTTAGTGGGTCAGTAGTAGTATTAGTAGTAGTTGTAGTGTTAGTGGAAGGACTATAATGGTCCATTGCAATGTAGATATGGTAGTAAATGTTTTATTATGAAGAAACGCATTCAGTAATGGAGACAATGTAGTTGAGTTACCATTCTTATATCTATTATATTACAACATGTCCTATGCCACAGGACAAAACTGTTGTGACCATCATTTATTGTCAGGCATTTATTAATCGACACTAGAAATATGTGTGAGATATTTCTACTCATCGCTATGTCGTGTTTTAAATCACTGAAATTCTTTATGGCATTTAATTATATGTTAGCAACTTCACTAATATTGCCAAACCGCCCTCATATTTATTGAATTTGTAAAATATACTATATGAAGATAAATTTAAGTGTGGTGAATGTATTCGTTGACTGTTGGAGGAATAAAATTTAATATGTAGCTGCGGATAAAATAAATGCCGATTGATCGTCGTTAAAGCGCTGCACTATTCTGTATTTGAGTGTATTTGTTACATCACTATATACTATACAATATATATGTATTCTACGACGACCAACAGTTTACATTCCCTGCACAAGACACTGCCATAAAAATATATGTCCCATTCCCTAACTGTATCAAGCGTGTCTATAAAGTCATTCTAAGCAACCTTAGGCTCTGTCTTCGATGCTTTTATTCCTAATGGGATTGCTTCTCATATTAATTTTATGAAGAAAAAAAACATAACGGAGAATTAATATAATTATAGTTATTCCTATCCGCTTTAAAATGAGTAAAATAATAAGCAAATAGATATAATTTTGTAGAATATTACATTGTTCGTTATTGCATAATAAAATATAATTTGTCTGGATAGGCTTCCTGGTATCTCTTCACAATGTATTCTTATTTAATTTGTAAGAGAGTAAGAAGAGACGTGACGATATTATCAGAGCAAATTGTAAAGGGAATCTCGTATATTGTACTTGAGTTTTAGCTTATTTTGTAACAATGCACTAAATCGAGTTTACAAATATTGTCTGTTTTAATAAGAAAACCCATTTTAACAAATAACTAAATAAACAGCACAGATAATTGCATGTATGAATATTTCCCAAAGTCCACAATGGAACATGATTTCCAATCAGAAACAACAAACACGTCTTCACTCAATATTGAACCTTCTTGGCATTCGATTATACCAAAGCGGGTCAAATATTTGCTCCCGCAAAATATAGTCTAATTGAAATAAATATATCAAGTATTAAAATAATATGATTTGTGTCGCGGGTGGGGGATGAAGTTACACGGTGGATGGGGTTGTATTAGAAGTCGTGTGTTTCGTCAAAAGTGAAGGCTTAACAAATTAATTTAAGTCTCTTGACGTTTCGAATCGGGGCAAGAAGACGTGACAGAAGACCAGCTAAACTGATTATCCTCATTAAAAATGTACTACATCCTCTCTTCTACACAATCCTCCTTCTGACCTTTTAATCTTATTTGAATCTCTCAATTGAATATTTTACATTTTAATATTTTAAACATCGCTATACTGACCAAAATACTCCGTGTTAATGAAACATTTTCCACTCAATTTGTTAAAATGCATACATTCCCATTTAAATCATACTGCCATTTTGAATCCACTGTATTGAAATAATGGATTTTTCTATAGTGCAAATTCACACGGGCATATTTTATTTAAAATTTAGTAAAACAGAAGTCAGTTATTAAATAACAAATGATTTTAAAATTAATTAAAGCTACAGTTTATCTTTGAAGGACGATTTAAGTCGTATTGCTAACATTTGAGCTGCTTTGTGGTTAGCGTTGCGGATTCTGTAGTGATAAGTCGGAGTTCGATCCCCGGCAACCGACTATTGTTATCCGCTATTGCCACTATTAGATCAGTGAAACCTTTATATAAATAATAAAGTTGTATATTGAAAGAAAAAGAAAGAAATGCAATGTAAAAACGTGTAAGGACTACTAAGGATTATTTAGTATTTTTGTTTAAAAAAAATATATATAAAGTGTGCAGGTGATGTTACGGGGTCTTGAATAGGGGTGTTTTTCCGGATTGGAATCGATAGGATGGGCTTCATTATTTGGCTGAGTGAGCAGATTCCCTAAATCGATGAGGATGTGTTTATTTGACCGAGAGAGAGAGAGAAATGTGCATCACTATTCATAATACTATAATATTATTAAAAAAATAATCTATTATAAAAAGTCTTCCAATACTAATATTTCAAATAACCGGTATTAAGTAAGTAACAAGGTAATGTAGTATTAATAATATAATAATGCAATATGAGGCAGTAATACTATTATTATCTAAAAGAGCTTCATATACACTTCAATGCACATAATATTCACATTATATACACTGCACTTTCATATTGATCGATTTCATAATGTGCTTTCATATACAAAGTTCAATGAAGAATTTATATTTATATAAGAAATTAGCGATTGATACATAAATAATTGACATGTCGACAATTCCAAGAAGTAAATGAAAAGGAACAGGGAATAAATACGACAAGTGACGACATGTTGTATTTTATTATAGAAGAAGCGTTACAAGTGTTACAGCGAAATTGGAATAAAGAAAAACGAGTGTCGGGTGGTAATAGGTGGTAAAATAAGGCTAAGTCTAAAGCACTAGGCAACAACACAAATGGCCCCTTTATTCCAATGAAATAATAATGAAATCCTTTAAGTCGTGAGGGAAATAAGTGTGTAGCCCTTAAATCAAAACGGAGTGGCCCATACAAGCACGCAATACTCTTTCCATCTCTAATTTGCCAGCCTCTTCTAAAATAAACACACCTTACATTGCTTTCACCTGCAATTTCAGCCACCCCCTCGCCGCCCACTACTTCACCCTCGCCACTCCTCATTTTGTTCTGCTATAAACGAAGACTACTTTACAAAATATGAGATTGAACTCCAAATTGACTAGTGCACACTTTGTGCCCACATTGTAATAGGAATTGTTCGATAAACTGCAGATTAATAGAAGATGGGATTTTAAAATCAATTGATTTCAAATCAAATTAAGCTCTTGTAAACAAAATATACTTTACAGGCGTCTTCAGAATTCAATTTCATTGTTTCCCACATTGTTCCAAAAGAAAAACTACTAAAGGGTATCTCAGTAATAGTGTATTTTTTATTTCATTATTTATTTTGTTATTAAACAACAGTATTTCTTAGAGAGTAGTTAAAATAATTTATTGGCTGTAAAGAGGAAATGTTCCGATTCAATAAAGAATAAAATCTTAAGCAGTTTTATTCATTAAGTTGGAATCTTAGTGTAGTTTTCACAAAAACAATTAAAATTTAAAAAATCGGAATAAATAAAGGTAAAAGCTATTGAATATCATTGCTGAGTCCTTTACTGAATTAAAATTATTTTGCCAAGAGGGTGAAAAAATAGGTTTTCAATTGCTCACAATTATAGAGCACTGCGTGGCTTACTTTTTTATTAAAAATATTCGGTAATTCTAATTAATAATTTTGACTCTTTTTGAAATTTGCAATCTACTGTAAAGTTTGTTTTATAAATATAATAATTGATATTCGATATGTGTAGATGTATAATTTCATACAATTTTTTAATCGTTGCAAAGCTCAAATACGTCAAAGCAGTTCATCACATCCACTTGGACTTGGTCTGTTTATAAATGATCAGTTTAAAACGGACTTCAAATCCCTATTGACATGGAAATTCACGACGCAATTAGTTAAATTTACGCCCGGTTAGAACTCTGAATCCCCCGAGAGTCTTAATCTTAAGTATAACTCATCGGTCAGGAAATGAACCCGAGGTGCCAGCATGTCAACAGTATATTGTTTATCACAAAGCTGACAGATAAATCTGGAAAACTTTGCATCAAATCAAAAATACACTATCGAAGATTAATAATTTTTCAAACGAAGAAAGTGAAAGGTTTTTCTCGGCTGAGTATTTTTCTTGTAAAAAATGTAAAAGCAATCTTTGAAGTGACATTCTCTAAGTATATATACTTGTTAGGATGTTATCGTGGCGTCGAGTTTTCGAAATATACAAGACGGATTTAAATTGCAGAGGAAGAACAAGTGAAAAGTGTTGAAGGTGAAAAGTAAGAAAAGTGGAAAGAGGCGGGCGGGAATAAAGTGAGTTGTGGTGGAGATATTGTGGTGTGGTAATGGTGATGGTAATGGGGGCGGCAGGGGGCGGCAGGGGCGGTGGCTGGATGGGCTATGAGGTCAATACGTGACAGAAGACCAAGAAGACTAAGAAGTGAGAAGTGTTCAGGTTGAAGGTGTTGACTAAGGTGCGTCACCTCTGCCATTCTTGTTGACTTACAACCATATTGAATTTTCAAATATACAGCGATCGACAACCCTCCATTATTAACTTCTTCATTGCAAATACCCAAGGCCGAAAATCACTTCTGCCTTACCTTTATTACCCACTCTCTTTCAACCTATTCAATATTTGAATCATCAAAAAATAGATTATTTTTACTTTCAAAGTCTCTTCAATTACTTTTATGAGAAAATACGTTGAAACTAGTACTTTTTTATTAACACATTTTTCAATAAATTAATAATTCTCCAACCTAAGTTCATACCAATCATCTCAAAAGAATTTTCACAATATAAATAATTGTGTCTTTGGGTTGGATTATAACCAGACCTAGTCCAAGCGGGTGTGATGAAGTGGTTTGACGTATTCGCGATCTGCAACGATTACATTTGTAGTATTGCATTATTATTTGATAATTGCATTATTCGATTTTAACTGTCTGATATTTACACAAAACATTATATGATACATTTAAGATACATTAAATATTATATTCATGGGAAAAACAATGATATAAAAAAATAATATAAAAAAGAATAATATATTTCACCAATTAATAACGCAATATAATAATAATAAATGTTAACCATGCAGTGCTCTGCAATTGTGAGAAATTAAAACCTGTTTTAGACCCTCTTGGCCTAGGTTTTTATAACTCCTTACTTTAAAATTTATGAAATTTTATTTTAGTTTTATTATTATGTTATAAGAATGTTCTGTTCCATCCGAAAAGTCAAATAGAATAATAATACAGCCGCGCAGTGTTCTACAAGTGTGACCATTTTTTTAATCATCAATCTGTTTTTTCACCCTCTTGGCCGAGCTTTGAAAAAAATAAATAGTTCTTGCAAACAAATATCGAAGTCGGCATATATTGTTAATTGAAGAGTGGTGAATTGTCGAGCAGGGGTGGTCAATTTTTCAGAGGTGTCCAAGGTATTGTGGTGCATAAAGTCCGCCTTCGCCATTTTGTACAACGACAAATACCAAATGTGACCTCCCCTCACAACAATACTACCAACACCACTATTTCTTAAAGCCTTTCTTCTTTTGATCTTACTCTTTACCCTTTCTCTGCTACTTCTTTTTCACGTAGTCCCCCAGTAAATCTACTACTGCAAATAACTATGTATATAAATCACTATCTCCTTAACCTCCGCTTTGTGTAAAGATTACACATCAATTCTTATTAATTATTTATAAATAAGGAAAACTAAGGCTATATATAAATTTATTCGAAAAGAGTCGCTCTGTTGCAATATTTCGATAGATTATTAATTTTAAAAAACCTACGTTAAAGTTGACAATTTACAAGGGAGAAAATTAGAAATATTATTGAATATTTTAATGCACAACATCATATAGTTTTGGCTTTCATAATTAATATGAGCTTTTATTAAGTTTTCACCTAATATTTTTATAAATAAGCTTGTGATGTAATAATGGGTTATAATTAGTTAAGATCGTGAAGAGTAAAACTGCATATTTGCTTAAATAAAGGTTTTAAAGTAGATACGTTTTGGTGTTCCTGACCCATGGAATATAAACAATAATCAATTGACAAAAGCAAGGTTTATCAAATGTTTATATATGTAAAAGAACTTTTTTTTCAATATTCGTCATACGGGGTGAACTCAAATTAACTGAGATTATTTTAATGAGTGGTAGGGTATCCCAAATAATATATGTATATGTAAGCGAAAACAAATAAAATAATAAAATAGATACATTTGATTATTAATTTAAAATTGAAAAAAAAAATATCACGCATTTACATAATATAAAATACGCGACAGAGACTACTAAGTACTTATTAGAAACAGCTGATTCCAAAATGGTGTTCCAAGCTCGATTCCAAAAGCACTATTAATATTTATCTATTTTTGAAATCTATTATTAAGAATATTAAAAAAAAATATATACTTATTTTTGGGATACCCTACCGCCCTCTAAATATTCTCAGTTAAATCAAGTCTACCCTGTATAGGAAAAATACTTCATAATTTTTTATGTTTGAACCATCTTGTTTTATTTGTAACTATTAATGATTGTCATTATGAGTGCGCTTTTATTTGTTTGTAGAGATATCTCAATTAAGAGGATGAGCAAAAGAATAGAAGTGAAGGAGAATAAAGGTGAAATGTTGAAGTAGTCCCCCTGGAAGTGGTAGTCATTATTTGTTCGACCAGTTCAATATAAATTCAAATTCGCGGATTAAACGACAACATCGCTTTCCCTTCCTTGTCCTCGTCCTTGTTCTGGTTCCCCACAAACATAATTGGTTTTTAGAATGCTGTCAGGGGTGCTAAACATTTAAACAACACCCCTCTCTGCATCTTTAATAATGGACTGACCCATCACCTTGACAAAACAACTTAATATCACAGCAATTATTTAAAATAATGCTGCAGGGGGGTTTCGAGCTTAGCAAGAGGACTTACAGAAGTAGTTGTATGTAATACAGTATTTATAGTAGTGTTGTAGTATTAGGTGCCCTAAGTCCTAATCTCTTCTCACTGCACCTGAATCTCAAGTGAATCAATTCACTTTGTATTTCACTCGGGTGTTGATTGATTTACTCCTTTTACCTTCAATGCGACTTATCTCTTATATTCACCTTCTCCTAAACCGATTCTAATATCTCTTTATTTTACCTTCTATCAATCCACTTCCACACTAAATTTAATAAATTATTTAAAAATATAAATAGAAATACCATATTTACAATAAGACTTATATTAGGACGGTTTCAATATGCGGAAATATTATATTTAGACTTTGTAATGATTTTTGAAAAAAACTTGTGTAGGCCGAGACTTAAAAAGCCCCAAATTGGAAACGGCCAAACAATATAAGCTGCTTTTGTAAAGACGATAAGTTAATTAAAAGTCGTCTGTTCAAAAATTATTATTAAACAAAAAGTGTTTGAACAAATGAGAACTTTTGTTATTCATTATTACAAAAGAAACGTTTCTTGTTAAAACAAAACCAGTCACCCAAATACGATTTCAAAGTTATTTGTTAATCGTTAAAATTATTTATTTTGAAAATTCATCAATTATACATATAATTTTATGAAGTAATACGAAGGATATTAATATATAAACTTGATTATTGTGTCTATTAATCTTTTTTTGGTGGCCCATAAAAGTTTGACGGAGGGAAAAATAATCCGCTTGACAAACACACAAGCTTGTTTCTTCCACAATTTTATAATGAAGAACAGCTTAATTGAGTTGTGAAGATCACTTTTCCAGTAATAATCTTTTATATTTCGTCTTCTCATTAAGTAACTTTATCTGACTATAAGACATTTTAATATTCTCCGAAAAACTAATAAGTACAGCCGCTTACTTCTATGTATTAATTAAATAACACGTCAGTGAATCAACACGGTAGATATATTTCATGTTAATTCAATTAGTGTTAATTTTAATATGTATATTATTAGCTGTAAGATTTTGCTCGTAGGTACATTAATTAATTATTAAATATTCATATATACAAATATAATATTAAACTTTTTTTATGCCCGTGAAACAAAAATTAGATTAAGATTATTATTAAATTAGAGAAAATTATCTATACATACATCTCTTTTTTTAATTTAAAACGATTTAGGTCATTTAAAAGCATCAGTAGGATTGATAATTATCATCATTATAAATATTGTAGCATTAATTCGCAAACATGATAACTTCAGTAAATGAAATTGTAAAGTAGCAACATTTTTTTATTTATATTATATATACTTATTTTTTTTAGTTACTGCTACAGAAATAAAGTAAAATTTTGATTTACTACGTTTATAGATTAAGCCGTCGAGATGCCTTATTAGTTTTTTTACATAATATATTAATTATAAATAAGTTTCTGATTCAATCAAAAGCGCATTAGGGCAATAGTTTCAAATCACGATCAAGTAAAAAATAATATTTGGTTGGTTTTTACTACTGGAAGACCGAATTAATTAACACGTTGTTGAGTCTAAAAACCATATTTTATATATATATATATATATATATATATATATATATATATATATATATATATATATATATATATATATATATATATATATATATAGTGTAGATAGTGAGTGAAACTAGATATATAACACTTTTTTGTAGATACGTTTATGTGATACTGGCCCATTGAAATAATTGTTTGAAATCAATGAAGTCTGTGATGTAAACCTGATTGAGTTAGATGGTGTGGTGATGTAGTTGTTTAACTTTAATTGAGGAAACTAAACTTATTATTGAAAATATGCATAGAGTATCGGTGATATAATATTTGAGTTGAAGCTTGGGAGGTGTGCTAGGGAATATTTATTGTATTGTATAGGGTAACAGTAGTAGTAGTAGTAGTAGTAGTAACAGTAATAGTTATAGTGACCTTCCAGGTCTTTTGTAGTGCGGCCAGTGGAACTATGATAATTAGCGGCTGCATGAATTTCAGGAGTCTAATGAGACTATCATACTGTGAAACTTTGCCATCATCACTATCATCACCATACATACACACAATGGCCGCTCAACCAAGCCCTCTTCTTAAAACTTTTATCTACTACTCAAACTAATTGATTCTATGCTTGCTCAAACCTCTCTCTAATGTATAATTTATTACTATTAGCCCCATTATCACTGCTACTCGCCTTCGCCCCTTTATTATGCCACTTGTATCATTACTACTCCTCTATAACTCCCCTCTGTGTGGAATTCTAGTTCTACTTTTTTAACACTTTATCAGAAAATTCACTGCATATTCCCAAGAGTGATTACTATCGTTCTACATCGCAGTTGAAATGTGAAATAATGAGTGATTTTAATAATTTGAATTAGCATACTCGTTTTACATATTATTTTGTTAAAGAAAAGCTTCATCATAATTAAATCCCCTTCAATCAAAAGCATTATGTAATTCATTTTTTATCTACTATCACTAACGAAAATATTTTTTTGATTTCACAAACCTTATGATAATTTTGAAATAGTAAAGGAATACGTTACTATATGTAAATATATTACTAAATATGTATATGTGGAGCTTGGGATCAATGTTAGTCTATTCCTCTTTAAAAAAAAAATAGATAAGTATACCGACTTAATGTACTGGGTACAAGGAATATAATATGATAATCATAACTGTTATAATTCGTCAAGTTTTAGTTAAATCATCAACTTCAAATATCCTTAGTAAAATCATCAACTTCAAATATCCTTAGTAAAATCAAAAGTATCGTTTTCCAAAATATTTTAGTATCAAACATGCTCTTTTCCAAATCCGTGAAAATCTCAGGGATTTGGAATAGAGCATGTCACAAATCAATGAAATCGTGAGTTTTATATTATTTGTATTTTTAGTAATACATTTTATGATTTTATTACATATTATTATTATTTCAAAATCCGGCTATTATTGTATTATTAATCTTCTACTTTCAAATAAATTAATTTTCAAAACTAGTCAATTCCACTAGAACATTTAGCCAAATATCTCAGTTCAGCAAAAAGTGGAATTGGCTAACGTTGATCCCATGCTCCACATACATAATAATCAATGAATAATATTCTAGTATTATGTAATTTCTATTACTAAAATGAAAAAAAAATAGTTCGTGACTGTGGAACTATTTAATTGAAAAAATGTTGACGTTTTACCTTCTGTGCTCCGGAGCATCTATATTCATACATACAGTATGTATTTTTTATTTGATTTATATGAGCGATGGCTCTACTCTACATAAATAATAAATAAAATCAGATTAAATTTGCATTAAGATCATTAATATTATACTTTTGCTACATAAGACAATAAAATACACCATTTAATTGTGGAGAATGTAAAAGTAAGGCTTAATACCAAATATGATCAGTGTGGCAATGTAACGTACGGCGGTGTAATATTATGAAGGGTGGCTCTGTGTGAGCGAGGGGAGGTTTTAAGGGTGCTGCACCATCACAAGTAGCCGAATAAAGTTGCTGTACATTGTTGAATTATTTCGAGGCTTCACTGCAACACCAAGTTGTGTGTGCACATATGACTGTACAAGACTATACCACACTATTATTATATTGTACGACTATACCTCGACTTTAATATTTATTAACACATATTGCCAGGCTAATTTCATATTATTCCACCCTCACCGTCAAGAGTCCATTTTACATACAATACTGTTTCATTGTCGAAAGTTACCAACTATTTCCAATTAGACTGCTACTTTGACATTACCTCGACAAAAAGGCATTCATATTTTATATTTTTTACAACGAAAAGGGCGTAAAATGTTTCCGTATGAAAAAGTAATTATGAGAAAGGTACGTGTTTTGTTGTTTAAAAAATGTGTAAATTTGGAGTGTGTTAGGTATAGAAGACCCTCAATTCATAAATACACTGCAGAACAAAGCGTCGCCATGAACGGGGATATTGGGCTTTGTTTTTTTTTTTAAACTTTAATTTAGACCTTAATTCATTTTCATAGAACGGGTTCCTTTGAAATAAATGAACGGGGATTCGAACCCCTCTCTAGATATAAACGTGAAAACGTATTTCCTTTCTTTCAACTCCTCTTGCCGGAGAAATAAATTGACATTTGAAAAAAGCAATCAAAACGTGATATCCTTTCGTTTTTATTTATGCCACCAATTTGCATTTATATTGAATCGCATTGGCTGAAAATTAGCCGCTGAAAAGATATCAAAACATTAAAAAATATACACTAATTTGCCCCCCTTTGAAAGTACAAAGCCGTTTGTGTATTGTTACATAAATTTTCTATGGACGTGAAATTTTACACACAAAGGATTAATTAGACCCATTTTTTTTATTTCCACTTCACTTAATCAACGCGTTTGTTTTTATTTAGTAATATTTTTATGATATATATATCGATCAAAATTTAGATAATAAAAGACAGGCGTATACAACAGAATATATACAAAAAAGTAATCTATCTATGGCAGTAGTAAGAATGTCCCAGTAACTGTTTTCGTCAATTTCCTCTTCTTCGAGGTTTTCCAACTCTTTGTAAAATTCTTCATTCTGAAAAAACGTGTTGTTTAATGCGTTATTAAGGTATATTCTAAATATTTAAAGGCTTACTTTGATTGGGGTTAGACAAAAAATGTAGAATGCTGGTGAAGACAAAATGTTTTTAATAATACGGGGAAGATTTATGTATTCTGTCCGAAATTTGTAAATTAGTATAGAAACAACCAAACTGACCCAGCTGCTTGCCACAGCCCATAAGTAGAATATCACTATAAATTTATTATAATTTAATAATACATAATTGATGATTAAGTAAATGAGTGTATTATAATACCTATCTGTGGAATGTTCTCGGTAGTCACGGGCATCTTCTCAAATATTTGATACAGACAAAGCGTGGAAAATACCAATAAAGCAGACATCATCGACATTTTGACGATTGGAGTATATGATAGAAATAGTGTGGATAACATCAAAATTCCTATACCTAGATAATAATAAAAATGTACTGATTTCAGCAGCTAAGCATAATTTATATGTATTAATACTTATAAAGGGGGAGTACAAAAGCAGCGTGTACATTGTCGGTTTTCTCTGAATATTAAAAGAGATACTAAGACAGTTTGCCGAGTTGCTTGTGTCAAAGTCTTGAAGAGGAGGAGGTAAAGATCCGAACCAGAAATTAGCTGTATCCACTTCTATCAATTCCCACTCAGATGAAGAGTATTTCTGGAAATTTTATAATAGAATTAATTACTATTTACAGGTTGTAACACGTGTAAAAAGAGTAGACGGCAAAGCAGCTCTTTATAAAGGGTATTTCCTAATTGCACGAGTAATTAAGTTTTGCAAAAATAAAAAATACCTTATAAACGCTGTATTAAATTCGTATGAGAAATGAAAATTACCAGCAATACACCCCTTTTGGCTTTTATTGGACGGCTTCTTGTTATATTTAATTGCTCAGAATACATTATTACTTTTTTAGGTTAAGTCTGAATTTTTTAAAATATAATATTTAGATAATCATTACTGTATTAATTTTTTATTAATCATACTCGAGGAAATTTCCACTATTCATTTTGAATTTTAATCACTGGATTTTAATAAAAAACGTTGATATTTTTAGCAAAGTCTTCTAATCTCTAATAATTAAGGATCTGAGTGAAATAAAAACGGGTTACGCCCTTAATATAACAAACTTTGTAAATAAATTCAAAATTCTTTATTGACATGTGTAAAAACACGTTAGATATCGTGTTATTTACCTATTACCAAAGACAATAAATACTTCATTATGATGAAATATATAAATTTTTAATCAATTATCTTGAAACTGGCAATTTATTCCATCCATGAGTTGTTAAAAGTAGGTAGTTATTTTCTTATAGGAACATTAAACTTTCGTATATACACTATGGACTTTTAATTGATGGGTATATGTATTATATTTAATGGGATGTTGGGTAAATAATAATTATAATAAGCCGCTGACACACAACCCTCTGAAACTATTCTTACTTATTCAAGTGAATCGTATATTTTTAGTATGTATTATATAATATATAAATGAATTACTTGAGGTATATGCGAGCGTCCAGCTAGTGCGGGGGCAGGCTGATCATAGAATCCAAGTAGTAGAGAGCAGGTGTGACTATCTTGAGGCCAGTGAGCCAGTGTACTTCCATTGGAACACCAACTATTGCTGACACCGACACTCCTCTTCTGCACTTTGCCATCATTACTTACTTGAGCAGGGTAACTCTCCTTCAGCACTCCGATCCATTCCTTGGAACTGATTATAAATAATACCATATTGTATATTTCTATTTAATTACATTAAAGCAGCAATGCATTTTCTCCAAGCTTGCAAGCAATGCATTTCGATCTAAACTAAACGATTGTTTCTTTAAAAATGCAGCATTTATTTTAATACAACACATATTTTGTCGAAACAGTATACGACTTGTCTCCAAATGGAGATTAATGCTTCTATTATTTATTTAAAACTTACCCCAGGAACTTTTTGAGAAGGTATTTTTATACTTTTTTTACGTTTTTAGACTCAACGTCGCGACGTTTAATTAATTGTCTGTCGGTGATCTTAACTATCACTAGTCACCGACTTAATAATCAGTATGTACCTTACAATACAGGAAAGCAGAGTAAACCTGGATCAAAACACTCGATCAGATCAATTTTTTTTTGTTGTTGCTTGGTTGACTGGGATTTGAACTCAAGGCCCTAGTATTGTAGCCACGCGCCTTATCACCTGATATAACGCTGATTATTATCTCACAATACCATATAAAGTGTTTGAAAAAAAAATTAATACTATTTATGTCAAAAGACCTCGGCGCCAGACTGTTGAAGCCCCTATCCGCCGAAATGTTTACGCCTATTTTTTATAAAATATTCCTCAATTAAAAATGTGTCGATAAATTGTCTTTGGTTTGTAAATTTTATTGTTAAATAAATACCGACAATGTATTAGAACAAATTTGTTCTATGATTAGAAAAAATAATGTTTAATAGATTTATAGGAAATACATACTTGAAAACTACGATGTAAGGCATCCACAACTCATTATAGTGGAAGGATAATTTAGTTATATTGCCATAGTCTTCTGGTTTCCATGTTAGTCTGACATCTTCCCAAGACTAAAAACTTAAATTGGAATCCCAACCATTTGCATAAATCACATCAAATCAACGAACTTACACTAGACATGTAAAACTGCACAGAGAACTGCGATTCAAATACGTCGTAAGATACACTTTTGATGTAATTATCGAGGAACACCATAGATTCCCATGGAATAGATATAGAAGCATCGTAGCCTTTCAATAAATCAGCGCGAAGTCTCTGTTCATCACTAAGTTCACGAACTACTGCCGTGTCTATTACAAATATTAATATTCAATAAATGAGGGTTAAAAATATAGTTGTCGTTTAATACCGTTCATTCCGGGTTCGTTGAAAGCACAATCATATAGAACTTTTATAGCAACTCCTCTCCACGAAGCGAAACTGAAGTAGTTCACTTTGATGGGATCTGGATCTCTATACGAAATAATTGGTAACACTTTACCTTCTAGACCGAAATTAAATACACCATCTATAAATCAGATTATATAATGTTGATAAGGCTATTATCATGAAAATACTTAATGTAATGGCAGCAAACCATGGGACACATTAATCCAAAAAGCTCTGTATTCATTATTTGACAATATAAAAGGTGTTAATGTCGCCACTTTTCCACGTTTTCCTTTCATTCTTCGAAGTTCTGTATATTTATTTGCCCCAGCTCCGACGACTGAAAAACGCAATGTTAAATAATTAAATCGCTTTCGGTTAAACTAGACAAAGATACGATTATTTATGTTCGCCTCTGTTTGTATATTTCATCAATTGTTATGGAGCAACAGCCAAAGGGAGTTTATTTGCTCTTTTGTTGATTGTAACTCAATAATGTGAATTTATTTTGCTCTCTAAAATAATAGAAAGCGCAAACATTATTTACTCCTCAAACAAATGTAAGGTTTTTTTATACAAATATGATTTTTTTTTCAATGTAACGTTGTATTAAAAAAATCCCATTCGAAACGATATGGTAAAATATTCTTTTTATTCATACTGTGTCTAAAAAAAATAAGATTTGATATAAATATATGATGTTACAATTCTTGATGAAAGCATCCCAAATTTATATGAAAATATAATTAGGCAGTTTGAATACATATTTTTTAGTTTTAAAAAAAACCAATACCATGATTTTTTTATGAATTAGGAAATGAAAGCGTGTTTTTTTAATAAATGTGTATGATTTCAACCAATGACTATTTAAATGTGACAATAGCATTACGGCACTGTAGCGAGAGCGTGACGGCGCGGAAGTTGTTAATTAAAATTACCGCAATATTATTTAAGTAATTATTTTGGGGTTTCATATAAAATAGTGTAAAAATAATACCCAATTCGTAAAGAGCCACATCGGATGCTGGGTCTGGTTCTGGTGATAGTAATATATGTAAATTACTGGATCCCATGACAGCTAAATGCATATTAAAAGCTTGCCCATTTAATCTGTGTTTATTCTCAATCTTAAAATATTCTACATAATTATTATCACTATCGCACCAATACACCGAACACTGAGACGCCACTATAATAATAAAAAATATTTAATAATCTGGGTATGGTTTTATAAAAAGTGATTTTAATATTTACTCTCTTCCGTGATGTTAATGGCGTTGATCGTTGTTATAAGAAGAAGAAGAAGAATGTTTAGAGAAATAATGAGATTAACAGTCATTTCAACAATACAGTGCTTAACTAAATGAATACTTTGCTTTGAATGAATAACATTCACATCCACCGATAACAATATCCTGTGACATGCGGAATCTGTTATCATGAGACAGATATTCATAGAATTATATTTAATATAAATATGAAGCTATATTTAATATAGTAATACTTTGGACAGTTGATGGAAGTTGTTGAATGTAAATACTAGATATATCATCTCATACTTGAAAAACCTACAAATGTAATATTGTAGGTTTGTGACAGTAAATATAGCTTACTCCCTTGTTCTATTGTAAATTGCCACTCTTACACTAAAATAGCCTGATTTATATAGACTTGAACCTGCCACACTTTTAGTCACTCATCTTGCTTATAATATCATTGACTCTCAAAAGCCTCAAGAGGCTTTTTGGACGGTTTTTACAAAATTTTGTTTTTTAGACACAAAAACGTGTTCATTGATTGTCTGTCGGTGATCTTAACTATTACTATTTACACAGTTCACCAACTTAATAATCAGTATTTACCATACAATCCAGGATATCAGATCAGATCGCCCGTTGTAATAACCAATCAAATCGTGTCTTCGACTTGTGAATCAATACATTTAAATGATATATTTTCATAGTGTACATATATTTTATAAAATACCCAAAATTCTCCGACTCAGCGACTCCAAATCCGACTCTAGAACTTTGCTTGGTATTAACTTGTATATTACAAACCCAATACCTTGGTTATTATCTAAACTTAGTATTGCAGCCCCAACAAACAGTACCACATCCTTTATGAAATATTACTGCTCTTTTATATTGATATTATATTTCGATTTATATTAATTTTATCGGTTATCGGTTCGGAGTTAATATTCCTAGAATGTGTCTAGGTCTCAAAATTTTAATATTAAAATTTATTCAAAAACGATGTCGATTGCGATAAAATAACAGGGTAATTAATAACTCTTTCACTTGACGTTTCCGTTCATTTAATTTTCTTCAAATATAAGAATATTATAAAATATCTCATACTTACTGACCATATGGAATGAGTTTTATAACCTAATGGAATAAACGTGTTTTAAACAAGTGGGGTTTTAATAAATTTGGGTACTTTGTCGCAATATGAGTTTCACGTATAATAGAATGTGGTTATACTGTCTGAATGCATATTATACTAAAATAATATGTTATCAAGTTAAACTGTGAATAGCATTGTCCACGAATATAAAACTGTGTAAAAATATGGTACCTGAATCGTGCTGCAATATTTATTTAAGTGATTTTATGCAATAAATGTAGGTAATACGAAAATAAATCTCTTTTGATATTCTGTTTGTAAACAACGGGATTAAAGCAAGGTTATTGGATAAAACAAAACAAATATAAATTGTACATACATTTTATGTATTTGGTATCGACTTAAAGTACAGTTTTCCTTTGATACATTACATATATTTCAATTGATTAAATGTACATAAATTATATGATTATTAAGCTGAAAATACTGGCAACATATTTAAATTTGTAACAGAATAGATAAGAATTGAATTGGACCCAGATAAAATGCTTTATGTGAAAATATAAAGGAGATACTTATATTGAATTGTATAAGGTAAATGGCACATTCATTTGATCCAAATTGTCGAATAATAAATTAAATTTGATTATTTTTTTTAAACAAAATATCATAATTTACATTGTATTTACACTATACAATTTTAATCCGTTCTACGGATACTTTAATAAATAATAATTACACTTTAGTGGTGGCTTGTAGCTTGACATATCGGGAATGCTGATCGGGAACGCAAGCTTCAGGGTCCGGAGTGAAGCACTGGTGAGCCTGTTGAGTCTGTGGAGGTCTTCTAGTCAATCTTCTTGAGGCCCATATCATGGCCAATACCATTATAGTCAATGACATGCAAGTGCCTACCACGACGAAGCTGAGGCCCCTTAAAGCTGGAGACTCTGTTGTTTGAATCCTCTGTGCTTGAACACACTTGGCATTAGGTCCAGTCACTTGGAATTCAGAAATAGTGGCACAGACCCTATATGGACCTTGCTGGAACCCCTCCATCTTAACATGGCTGTCCCCACACTGGGTGTCCCGTTGAGCTATCAGAGAACCCTGGGCAAATACAGCCAGGCTCACATAGCAGTTATTCAACAAGTCAAAGTATTCAGCGATCTGGTCATCTGAAGGGTCGACTCCATTGTTGAGTTGCAAGTTGTGCGGTCTGTCAGGTGGATAGCCCAATAAAGATATTTCCACAAACATACTTCCATCTATTGTAACATTAGACCGCACCCCAGAAACCCTAAAAAAAGAATTATTAAATTAATATGCCAAAAACATATTTTATAGCCGGTTTTTTCAAACAGCGAACTAGGTGTTTAAGTAACTATCGAGTCATTATTGTAGAGTTAATTGGTGTATACAGGATGGGGTAGCATAAGTTCCTTAAGAAGTACTCGAGATATTTTAATTTTTTGACAATGTAAGAATTTTATAATTATTATATTTTTGTATTGACTTTTGCATCATGTCGGCCTTCATTTCTGCACACTGGATAAATCTAACGTGGGCGTTTTCAGCTTATCGAAATAATACCTCTTATAATCCCAATCGACGATATTTCCAACCAAAATAAGAACTTTGATGAATTCAAAAGCTTTTAATGGTTTCTTGGTTTAATTTTTAAAAGCTAATATGGGGGCTGTTACTATTTTAAGAACATATAATAAAAAACTCAATAATATGTCTAAGATTATAAAAAATAAGAAAATCTCTTGTACTTATTATTGTATTGCGTTACGAAATAATAAAAAATCGCTACAAATACAAAATGGATGAAACATTAACGCAAGATAGTATTTTACTATTTGTGTTTTACTATCTTGCTAATTTCCTTAATCATTAACCTCAAAGTTCAGGTTATCATAAAAAAAAATGATTCGATACAATCTATTTTGAATGGTTAAAAAAATATTCCCAATCCCCCAGTTAAAAAGCCGATCAAATTGGATTGTGGTCACTGTGTTTTATTTAATTGATTGATTTTTTGTTAATTAACTTATTTATTTATTCAATCTTATTTTAACTTGGTTCGAAACACAACATTCAGTTTAATTTGAATGTAAGTCACGAAATGCGAATTTGTTAGTTTGTTATTTGCGATAATATTTATGAGAGAGAGAGAGAGAGAGAGATAAATTTATTTTATATTTAGAACACAAATTTATTATGGAAAGTAAATTTTAGATATTCCTACGAGAGCAAAGCTCTAATTTTGGTTATATAAATAATGTGGTAATACCTTATATTGTGCTGTCTTCTTTTGGGTATTTGCTGTCCAGACGGTATTATCAATGACATGATTTCACTGCAACCCGGAACGAGAGTTAATTCATCACTTTCCTGGGATCCTTGTAATAAAGCCACGCAATAACGGTACCTTCAACAGATTTATTCATAAGTAAAATATGTATGTGTTGTTAATAAATATATTGAAATACCTGTGTCCCTTGAGAAGGTCTCTGCTGCCGGGAACGGTTATACTTAAATCAGTGGGATCCGGCATTCCTGCCGAATCACAATGGATCGGCTCCGAACTAACCAGGTTTCCCCGTTCTTCTCCATTGTCATATTCGTATACAAAGACCGCGTCACAAATATAGGGGAAGGCACTCGCTTCCACTGCCCAGCGTAATTTCACTAAAGAGCCGTCGTAGCTGAATCCCGATAAGGCTACTTTTTCCCTGACGAGAGATCCATCAGTGTCAATGTCACTATCAGTACTCCTCTCGTCGTCCATGGGCATTTCGTCCTGGTTATCTTGGTGGCTCGAAGGCTGGTGTTGTTGGTGCTGGCATAGATCCGTGGAGATGGTTATATCTACAAGTGCAGCTCCTTCTAAATGTGGCGGAGTGGTACACACGGCTGTTGCGCTATCGTCTCTCGACACTACCGACGATTTCAGCCACACTATAAACTGCCACATGCTACACTCGCAGCTTAATGGATTATCTGAAGAAAATAATATAAAATATAGAAATTGTTCAAAATTATGAAAGAGTTCTACAATATATAATTTTATTTGAAATAGTTAGAATCAATGAGCTTATATGTATATAGGAGCTCAACATACTTTAAAATACGTGAAAAACAATGGGTTTGTCACCAAAAGTTTCTTATGACAGCCGCTGGGGGCGCTGCTTTTACCACTCGTATTGTTTATCTGTGTATCTAAAAACATTACACCGTCTTTACTTAGGCCCGGTTTCTTCAACCCGTGTTAAATCTCGAACTTATTTCACTCGGCGATTTACGCGCCAAATGCATTTCTTCAAGGTGTAGCTCGTGCTACCAAATGTCAAATTCTAGCTCGCCGATATAAAGGTGTCATTTATAAATTTTGAGCTCGTGCTGTATTTACTCCTTCATTCCAGTTCCGTGTTGAACGAGTCGCTTCGGCTTGAGTCGCCTGTATACAAGTTTTCCTGAATTCTTGTGATACAAACATCGAAACCGGCTGTCGGCATCGGCTATAGTTTTGACACGCCTTCAAGAAACGGAATATTTTTTTATATGACTCGAGATTCGTAAAATCTCTTGCCACGTAGCACACGATTTAACAGGACTTGAAGAAACTGACCCTTAAAATGGTAGTTTCTTGATATATATTTAACGACAAATGATATGTCACTGTACAAACTCTTGATATGATTGCTCTATTTTAGGGACTTCAGTGTTACAGGTTGCTTGTGTATGTGTATAATATGCGCATGTAGTAGTGCCGGCCATGTTCCAATGTATTAAAATAATACGCATGACACTTCTTTATATATAAGTTCATTGAAGCTCTCACATATAATTAGTTGGAGCTTCGGAGGGATGACCATTTTTTTCGTAAAAAAATGAAATTTATTGATTAAATGAATAATCAGTAATTTTACGTAATTAATGGTAAAAACTCTTTATTAAAATGTAAAGAATCATCAATTTTATAAATACGTTGTTTATTATAAGATAAGGTGACCATAAAAACGATTTATTATATTTACTAAAGGGATTGATTTTCATAGAATGGTAAATAATGTTTTTGTAAGGAGCACTAAATAAATTGACGGGTATAAGAGATTCATTTTAAATATAACAAAAGGAGAAAATCTATCAAAAAGGACGATATTTTTCAAAGTTCTACAATTCTTCAAAAATGAGGACGATTGGTCACCTCAGTTATATAAATTCATCATTCGATAGAGGAGATTATTTTTATTTGAATTCATGTATTAATACTAAACATATTTTATCCTTTTTTTACAGACCATTAAGTCTTCATGAATATTAAATTACATTATCGTAGGCATGGAAATAAGTCTTAGAATGTAATTCAGTCGAATATATGCAGTTAGATTTAAAAGTGGCAACCGAAAACATTTATGAAGTAGAAAAAGTGAATGGTTTTCTCTGCAGACGGTTCTTAGGTTTTATTCGTCTGGTTTGGTTGCGACACTCTAATAAGAACATTTCTCTGTTCACCTTCAAACAATGAACCTTTTATTGGTCACACACTTTTATTTTAAATCTTTTTCTTGGGCGCCTTCTTGAATGGTTCTCCTGCTCAATGGCCAAGCACAAAGTATAAAGCGGGCTTAGATTCTCTTAATGGATAACGCTGGAAGCTTTTAATAATATAGTGTAGGTTAGTCACCTGCTAATGTGAGTCTATCGAGGACTTGTGTGGATGCGAAAGCGTTTCTATCGATAATGGCAATATCATTATCATCCAATCGCAGTTCCCTCAAAGCTTGCAAAGGCCTCACCAACTCAGCAGTTACGGCCCTCAAGAAGTTGTGCGACAGGTCCAGCTTTTGCAGTAACACCAACTGTGCTAACGAGTTACCTGCATTTGACACACAAACAATTATTAAGTACTCTTGTACAGTGATAAACATTATCATGGTTATTTACCAGATACAGCCACAATGCCATTGTGTGACAGGTCGAGTTCAGTGAGGTTTGACAGCTGTCGAAATGCGTGATCTTCTATTACATCTATCTGGTTGTGATGGAGGCTTAGTGATGTCAAATTTACCAAACCTTTTCATAAAACACACACAAAACACTTTTAAAATTTCAATAAATACAGTATAATAAATAATGTTGTACGATAAGGCCAGAGATGCGCCAAAGTCAAACGAATATTGTAGTATTGTATCTATGTCTTCTCTGTATATCGTATTTTCCATAGATGCAATAAAGCGATATAAAGACAGGTGTATTTCAGACGTCTAATTTCTTAATACTTTAATATTCGTTTGAACTTGGCACATCTCTGGAAAAGTCTAATTTGATACAACCACTTAAACATCGTATAAAATACTCAAATATTTTCACAACATTATATCAATTTAGGAATGCTCTTATGTTTTTAATACAAAAATACCTATTTTTATAAAGTGCGGTGAAGAGTACACTATAAAGATGAATGGATTATTATGGAACCGTGGAAAATATAACTTCATTGTCGAATCGGACCGGGCCAACTCTGAAAAGAAGTAGCCTTTACACATATGAACACCAAATATTGATGTTATCAAATTGAAGGTTTGATTAATCAAAAAAAGTATTGATACTACTATATAATAATGTAAATAAAACCTATCTTGATATATTAAGTTAACATTGTTTTATCGATTCCAATTTGGTTATTAACAAATTTAAACCTGCTTTATAATAATTCTCTGTTATATCACATTATAATTTTCTACTTATATCAACCCATATCTATCGAATTATATAAAAGTATTAAGTGAATACTTTTTACTAAAACAATGGTGTTAATTTAAATGATTGCGCCTGGATGATACTTACTTAACCTAAAATATTCAATATTGTATATAGATTTTTTTATTTTAAAAAATCAAGCCAGTAAGATACAGTATTAACGAGAATTTAATATCTGATATAATAAAAATATTTTGACATCGATGAAAATCAGTTGAAAGTTGTGTTACTGGCACATTGCCTAAAACAGGCGCCAGAAAATAAATTAATATATTCACCATTAATAAAGACACCTAATAATTCTTGTCGATACAGGAATGAATAATATTGTACAAAATATTAGTTGAATATTGATTTACATTAGAATGAAAATAGTAAAGTGTCCCTGGTGAATAATAAATGGTAGATATACATAAATGAAATGTGCAGGTGGCAAGTGATATAAACCTCAACAAAATGGTAATAATTAATTCGAATGCGATAAAATATAACATTATAACGATGGTGATAATGATAGTTGCGACCATATCTGATAAATCACAATTTTATGTCATAGTGTCGGGACTGACTCGTTACATTAATTTGATAAATTTATTAATACGCACAGTAACCAAAGCCTAACAAATCTATAACAACACTAACCAAATCCAATAAATATTCATTTCATTACTCATCATTTTGACAATTTTATTCAGTTACAATATTGTTCGATAACCCTCATTTATATACAAAGCCAATAAAGCCAACCAACCATCTTTCGATTCTTGCTCATTAGCATTATTCAAAAAATTGTATTAATGAGATTGCCAGAAAAAAGAAATATAATTTAATTATTTTTAATTATGCATTACACGATCTCAGTTTTGCATTTACGGGTAATTAGAGCATGCATTTACATAATTCCCTGTCTATTCTGTAGAACAATTAATAATCTCCTATTTTGATTTAATCATCTGGAACCAGGCTTTAAATCCTTATTTTATTTTATTTATAAGTGTATAATAACGCAATTAGTCCCCATACTTTTTTATTATTCAATATTAGGTGCCTCTAATGTCACATAAAAATGTTTTTCTCACTACTAACAAGTTATAGGAAAAAAGATTTATATATTCTTTACACCTAAGTCTAATTCATCAGATGTTTTGTATTATATGTAAAATTCAAATTAAATGAAAAAATTGTAATAATATAAATGACAATAAATACATATTACATTAAATTTAAATTCAATTAGAACATAATATTTAATTCAATATTTCACATTGTGTATTATTATATTGGTTTTTGTATTTTTCGCCATATAACTAATACTAAATAACATAAATAACGATTGTAATGTAATTTATCAAACTAATGATGCTCACGTAGAAATAAGTAAAAATCCAATGTCTGTTAACTTATTCGAAATTTTCAATTAAAAATTGTATAACTCAAAAAAACAATATCTAGTAAAAATATCTTCAAGTTGTAACAATAATCATTGTCACTAGCATTACTTAAAAATTATGAAAAAGTTATTTCGATAAAAACCATGTTTCTTAATGGTTCGTAAAGTATAAAATTGTGTAGCAAATGGGGGTAAATGGATCTTCACCTACATATATACATACATTATATTCTGTTAATTCTGAATTTTACAGATAAAGCTTTAGTTTTCCTTCATTCCGGTTTAAGTTGTCGTTGTGGCGATATTATTTATATAAATTGAAATTTCAGAAAATACCGGAATCTGAAGTGGCATTTTCGATGTGTATCATGTTATATCATCAATTTAATTATAGATAAGGAAAAACTGAACAGAATTGATCGGATGATGAATGTATGTAGTTTCATTATAAATGAAAGTTTTACGAAATAGAATGCATGCACATCGAAGCGATTGGCTGGATGTTTTGATTGGAAGAGGGTGGAAATATTATATATGTATGTATATGGGGTAGGGGGTGTGGATTGTTGAACAGAATGGAGTATTTGTTATGACATTGTCTGTATATGATGTTCATTTAGATAAGATGAAGGCAATAGTGAGTGACACTAAATTTTGATATGTTGGCAAAGTATGTCTCCTGTTTATCCTCACTATGTTGTACAATCACTAATGCAATGCACTTCTATTACTTCTATTCTACTGGATTAATGTATCTACTATCACACACTTTCCTGTTTGCTCAAATTCGACAAGCCAATCAATCAGTCAACTAATTAAAACCATCCAGGAAACACGCCATGCGGATATACGATACTAATAATATACTAGAACCTCGATATACGACATCTTCTTTCGACTGAAACAGGGCGGATTTATATACAAATATTTCACTTCAAGCATACCCTATTAATTTCAAATTAAAAAATCCATAAGATAGTATCAGTGTTTGGATCTAGTTATATGTTAGGTCAATAATTATAGTTTTATTATTTGGTTTAATCAACATAATTTTGTTGGTCATTTTGATTCCAACTGCGACCGACTTCACGTAGATGTGTCAAATCTCGTTACATTATTTTAATGCATGATTTATAATTTAAAAAATCATTTAACTAGATCAACCTGAATATTTATTTTTTTAAGTATTCTCAAAATATTTTTTTAATTTGAAGAATAAAATAATCGATCTAAAACCTTTGTTTGATGGAAACTTTACAAGGGTGATATTGAAATGAAATGGTTAAGTACATAATATATTACGGTCCCATTGTAATTTTAAAATCGGAAATATAAGAAATTGAACAAGTCTCAGTCATAATCTAAGATCAAGGAAGTAATAAAAATCCGAATTGAAATGGTGTGGAAAATCATCCCTGATAAAGATTCGGATTATCGGATCGCGTAAATAAGTTTGGAGGGCATTGGGAATATCCTAATATATAATAAAATTATATAGTTTGGTCGGAATCAAAGTTGGCGAGATATAAAATTGATAAATAGGCTTTTCTCGCAGCTTCTGACAAATGAGGTCATAAAACCCTCTACCTACTTTAAACTTCACTACTTCTTATTGATCTACCCAATATACTACACTGATTTAAAACTATTTGTCCCCAAATACCTTCCTTCCTCTTTGAAATATTACACATTCTATCCTAAATTAATTTATTTTGATGCGTAAATGGCCATAGTTAGTAAACTTTATAGTCTCTCTCATGTGTGTGTAATGTAAGTTTTTATTGTACAATTAGTCAAATTGATACGGGTGAAAAAGATGATACTACTCACTTTGTAGAGCAAATTTTATTTACTTTTAACGCAAATGGTTGTGATTTGTAATATCATAAATTTTGTACGGTGCTCAATGATGACTGTTGGTATATTAACTCGCCTCTGAGCAAGTTTAAAATATGAAGTTTGCTCTAGAAATATTTAAAAAAATCCATTATATACGTTTAGGTTTTACAAATTCTATAAACAAACCTATTTAAAAATTAAAAATTACACTGGTAATTAAAAAATCGAAATAAGATCGCCTCAATATTCACTATATGATCAAGAAAATCCGAATAAGCCTGTATACATACGATTGATAGTGATTATTCCCAATCTTCCAGTCCCAAAAATCGATTTAAATCTATCGCTACGTGCCTAATCCCGTAATTACTTTGATAGGTTTGTTGTTACTGAATATACCTGGGCATAATTGCTTAAGGCTCACCTGCTAAAGCGCCTCTCTTGACACTAGTGATTTCATTATGATCCATATAAAGCAGTCTCAGGTTCTTAAGTCCCGGTAATGTACTGGGGCCCAAAACTCCCGCTATCTTATTTGAAGACAGGTCCAGTTCAGATAAACTCGTCAAGCCTTGCAAAGATGACAAGCTGGAAGCTCCCAAACGATTTCCTCGTAATTTCAAACTTGACAAAAGCTGCAGAGGTCTAAAGCAGCCCAGTTCAAGAATAGAAAGGTCATTTTCGCTCAAGTCCAAAAATGTCAGGTTTCCGAGCCCCTAAAACATTATTTATAGACATATTATATTTGAATATAATTACAATATTACAAGATATACTTACTGCGAAGGAATCCTCCTTAATAGAAGTAAGCTTATTATGCGACAAATCCAATCGGTCCAACCCAATTAAATGTGACAGAGCAGATGTAGGAACACTAGTTAATTGATTGTTTGGTAAACCTACAATACATTTCGTCATTATTTTAATTATAAATAATACACAAAGTACTTTGATTATATCATTTGGAGCTTTAAATACACACTCATTCATTTTGATAATCAAAATGTTAAATTCAGATTCATCAAATAATTCTTTATGCACATTTGTGATAGTTCCGGCGAGTCAGTTAATTAATGATTTGGTTGTATGACAATGAGGATTTCAACAGGGACAAGACTGAGAAGTAGTAGATGAAGAAGAAGAGTAGTATCTTGTATAATAGTATAATGAAGACAAAAAGAGCAACGGGAACATGTAATGGCGGCAACTTTCTGAATTAAACTTAATCACCACTCTTGTCGAACAATAAACTTTACCATTTTGCTAAGCTCAACAATAGAATAAGAACAAAGCATTCAACACTGAATAAAGCCTATGACCGAAAACAGAATGTTATTCAATTAAATACATTTTAATATAAAGCTAGCTCTTCTTAATTAGTGACATCCCTGTTTTGATCCCTGCTCAAGTAGACAATATGTAATTTATTAGAGAGCTTCACCATTTCACGATGAAATATTAGACGTGCGATACACAATTGATTGATTATTGAATTGGTGTTTTTTTATATATATACTAGTGTGATTATAATGGACAGCCAATAATAATAGTTTGGGAAACAGTTGTAACGGAATATAATATTTGTGAAGAAAGTAGTTGTTTCTTTAACGAGTCCCGACTTGTTTGCTGTGGCTGTCATTCTCTTTGATTTATCACTCTTTCAGAACAAAAGGACCTCGTCCATATTTTCAGCAGTTGTATACAACACGATGACTGGCTGTCAATTACAACAAACAAATTTAACTTAAAATATAAATGTCATGGGGTATTTGTTAAGGTCCGTTCCTGTTTGCTGATCGGCCGAGCCCAGTTGGCTTCATCTGACCACATCTGACCACATCTGACCTACTTTACTAATAATACTAGTGTCCTTCCATCCCGTTTCATACATGTCTAGCTTCATTTACACAGCCATTTATATATTGTACTATTTATGTAATTTTAGAATATAAAAGTAGTACCCAATGCCTGAAGAGGAGCAGCGAGTCCCTGAAAAGCCGCCGTATGTACATGTGATATCTCTCCAGAGGATACCACCAATCCATGTAAGGACACCCCTTCAAGTAAAGGCTCCAAACCCAAGGATGATACATTTTGCACAGTACAATCCAACAGCGACACACCGCGACCTGCACCTAGGGATCTTAGTCTTCTTCCTATCACCTGTGTGAACACATACACATTATATATTATTCTGTAAGCAGGTAGTAATCAGAATAATGTTACCTGCATCGCTGATCTGTCTCCTGTGCATCTTAAAGTATGAGGTAAATCACACGAGCATTCTACCCTAGGATGTTCTTCTATTTGGGGACAAAGCCAAGAACTCGTCGCCATCACTCCATTGCCTCCCATCACCAGCACTATTAGCACCCATAGTAACCATGACATTCTGGAAAAAAATAAAATATAACATTATGTGTTTCAGTATTTTGTAAAATAAATATAAAATGGGCGGAAGTTAGAACGTATGGGGCGCTTCAAAGCATCCTAAAATATTTCAAGGGGTGGTAGAATATGAAAAAAATGTGTGTAGTGTTTTAAATTAAAAAACGCGATGTCTCCCCATAAACAGGTCCTTTAGTAAGCCACTATACAGCAATTGGAGGATAATATTACTGGGATTTGAATACGAACATCTCGCTCTGGAACCAACAACGCAAACCACTAAGTAAATATTTTAAATCATATTTTTCTACCATTTCATTTGCTCAATTCAAATATGTATGAAATAATGCATTTTTTTACAAATTTATTAAAATTTACGTGGCTAACTTTATAAATTATATACCTACATAAAATAATCCCAGCGTAATAGCTCAGGGGATGAGACGCGTGGCTACAAATACTGTGGTCGTGGGTTTAAATCCCACTCAAGTCAAAAAAAATTAAATTTATTTGAATAGTTATTATAATAGAAATATCGGGAATAATATTAATAAGATCGTAATCGATCATCTTGATCAAGGTTTATTCTGATTTCCTGTATTGTAAGATAAATACTGATTATTTAGTCGGTGATCTGTGTAACTAGTAATAATTAGGACAATTAATTGTTGTGTCTAAAAAACCCTCTCAAAAAACTCTTCGGGGCGTCAATAAATAAATATTCAACAAGAATTAAAATTGTTTTTTCTTCAAACTAACCCAACCTGCTTTGGTCAAAATTAAATGTTTTAAATTATAGGAATAAGCCACCTGCCTTTAATTAGTTCAAAGTAAATATATAGAGATATTTCGAGAGATTAACATATGAACAACTAAAACTATTATATCTTTACTCGTAATACTTCTAGCGTCAAATATTTTCTACCGAGTATAATAACTTTATTTATAATTAATAGTAAAAACTTACTTACTTAAACCTATAGATAATCATTATACTATTATTATTATTAAAGGCTGGATAAAATGTATATTTGTAAAGATAGTAAAAATGTCCTGAAATAAAATAAAATATAAAAGTGTGGAGGTTGTGGAGAAGTATACAGGAGTTATGCCACCGCATTGTTCTAATAAACATGCTCTCTGTTCTATTCTATCCTGTTTCACTATAACAATTATATTAAATCGCCAATTATAATATGGCATTCTCGCTTTAATTAAATTATGTTTATATTGTATATTAGTGAAACATCGGGGAGCAATATAAAAAGAGGTGTGTCTATATTTGGCAGGGGTATTGTTAAGGAGTTGTGTGGTTTTTGTAGCATCACAGCTGTCTGGGGCAGGCTATGGCGAGGATATTTCTATGGTATAAGAATATGGCTATGGTGGTATATAAAGGTCCTTGTAAGACCCACGAGACCGGCTCACTACATATAAGGAATGAGGATAGTCCCTCAATGGTGTTCCATTAGTCCTCCCATTCCGACCATTGAATATTCTACCATATTTGCACAATGTCCCGCCCATCCACCGTCACAATCACTTTTTCTTATTCTTTTCAATCGAATTTAGCGAATACCTGTCTGTTTGTTCTATTGATCATGTTTTGTCTTTTCCGTATTCACCAATAATATTTGACAAAATCACGTTGAATTTGAATAATGAAAAAGAGGTGCAAACAATTGTCGCATTTGTATGTAGATTTTGTGGCACCAGTCTGCATTTCTAAACACATCGGACACATTTTTTGAATAAATAAGTATTTCCTGTACTGAATGTGTTTTGGTGGCTTTATTCAATTTGTCACTCTGCCAATTTGCTTCTCTCTGCCTCCCGCAATTTCCATAATATGTTTTTTTATTACGGGAAATGATTATTTTTGACCGGAATTTACTAAAATTACTTAATGTGGATGAATATTGCAGGGAATAGAGAATATGTATTGGCCGCAGGGAAGACGTGGCAATTTGTCATAGGGAAGAGGAATAAAATTAAATTTATCTTCGGTACGTGTATGCTATATGTATTGTGTGAAATGATATGCATATTTGCGGGGTAGTTATCGTGTGTTTGCGGTAGGTAGTGGATGGGTGGGCAGTGGGTGGAGGGTGGCTTTGGCTTTGAGCTCGCAACCCTGTCTATCTGTATCTCTCATTATCGAACATAATAACACATTTACCTGCACAATTATCATAATCAAATGCACACCGCATGTTGTGTGAATATTAGACCCGACCCGCTTCACACTAAGTGACTTCAATCTCTATTATCTGTTCGAACATTGCAGATTATTGAATATTATAACACATTCTGAAAACAGGGCAATGAATCTGTGACGATTGTGAGCCGATTAATAATTAAATCGATTTTCAATTTAGCGGGTGGGATTTTTAAATTTTAAAATGTCTTAGGAAGAACGCAAAGTTTGCTCCATTTTACATATTCTATGAGCCTTCTTCTTTTCACTCTCTCACTCTCTCTCTCTCTTTATCTCCAAGGACTAACTCTACAACTTCAACGACAGAACAAAAAAAAATCACCCCATTCTATTATATATACCTTCAAAATATCATTCGTAGCCTGTTTAAATTTTAATTCCACGTGGAGTACAAACGACCCTTCGTACATAAATTAACCGATTTCTAATTCCAAGGAAGTAAACCAATCACAATATTAAAACAATGGGTTAATTTTTAAAAATAATTGAGTGTTTATTTGATTTTGAAGGTCAGTTCAACGCCGAGAATTCAGGCAATTGCGCATCTAAAAAATAAACCAATTCTTATTTTTTTAAACCATCTGTCTTTAATGAAATATTAATAAATATACCTATGTATACTGACAATATTATTTTATTCGAATACAAAGTATTTAAAAAAAATTATATTCGACTGTAAAAAATAAATTTTCATTACTGTGGAAATTACAAATAACATAACACCATCGACAATTTAATAAATTTTCACTTTACATAAATTGTTAATAGAAAAATAACCATATAACATTTTAAATCAAACCTAACCTAACCTATACCTATAACCTAAAAAATATGTCGGATTTTCGAGACTACGTTTCGAAATACTGGCAGTATAGCGCGAGTTCCAAATTTTGCTAGCGTGCAGTGGTTCTCAAACTGTAAAATTCTTATTTTTTTCAATAAATTAATTGTGAGTGTTGTGGAGACAAACGAACTTTTAACTTGTGTTAATAGTAATAGTGACCTGGCTATTGTATATTTCAAAGTAAGGTCAAGTCCAGTGTTTATGGGTAAGTGGCGTGTAATTAGTTGGATTGTGTTGGTGCGTGGCGTGATTGTATTGTGATGATTGTTAGTGCTGGTGTCAGTAGTCTGATGGTGATAGAGCATGAAGGTGGTGTTGCTGCTGATGATACTATTGCTGGTATCATCAACTCACCAGAAACAATTCACCAGGTGTCAAATCACCAGGGAGCTCATCAAGAGCGGATTTCAGCGGACTTTCATTAGCAACTGTAAGCTGGATTAACAACAATCACCGTCCATACATAATGTTTATATGTTACACACATATTTCACTACTATTTTTACACAATAACTAGTTTTACTTCTTTGTATCATGATTTTCGTAGATGACAATTAACTGACCACAAATGGCTGTGAATTGTAATGTCCAAAAGTGTGAAAGAACTGCAATAGATATCGCTATTTACATAATATATATGTGAGCTAAATACTTGCATAATACAAAATCATGCAATAGACAAGCAAAACAAAGTCTTGTTGCAAATGGATGTTTTATTTTGATAACAACTTCAACTGGTTTATGACGTTGAATGATGAGCCATAATGTTGTTGGGGAAATCCCACAGTAATAACAAAACCGGCATTGTTTGATTTTTTTAATTTTAATATCATATTGCATCAATTTATTTTAAAAAGTATTTTGATGATCTATTAAAAATGTATATAAGTGAATTCAAAAATAATTAAATAAGGAAATACATATACGAAACGGTTAAATATCGGCGGCTTAATCTGCATAAGTGATAACTACATTTTTTAAAGTATTAAATTGCGATAAAGGCTTTTTATTACATCAATGACATTGTACGAAACGATACTCTCATTTTTTTTGAATTTTGAGTTGAAAAAAGGCTTACATTTTTTATGAATATATTATACATATATTTTTACGCCGCTTTACGCTTGAATAAAAATAAAATTTGGTATTTTCAATAAATAAACATAAAAAACAATTCGTGTCTAAGAAATCTCCACAGGAATTCCGTGATTAAGACAAATATTCATTCTAATCAGAACCTAACCTTATTTCGTTTATTAAATTTTTGCTCGTTTTACACCGATTTTTTTACGCCATTGTCTTTAGGAACGAAACTTCGACGTAAAACGATGCTTACCTATAGTATCACAAATTTTTTTAATAGACTCTCTTTTAAGTCGATTTTTTTTGATAACATGTGAACCCTCTTTTTAAAACAAGTATATTTATTTTATTGGTCGTCATTTTTCATTTTAAAACAGGTCTTCCTTGTTTTATTACGACAAATGCCTAGTTTAGATAATTTTTCGTATTTTTGCTATTCTGCCTAAATATCAAGCAATTAAACCCAAGCAGAATGTTATATCGTTTGTTAAAAAGTATTGTTTTGTATCTAATCTATTGCGATTGCAAGAAACAAAGTCCACTTTTAAGCATTTGAACGGATTATAGGCTTGTGTATGTACATGTATTATATTCAATGAAAACTAAGTCGCATTTCCTCGTTGTTATATTAAGTAATCAATGCAAATATTGGATTTAGAGTGTTTTTAGCATAGTGGAGAGCAATAAAGGTCATCTCTTCATAATCCATTGGATCGTTAGTATAAATAAAGATATTTTAAAATGTACGCAGGCATTAATATAGCAGGCTGATAATAATAATAGTAGCAGGTAAATATTACCTCGCTAAAACAAACTATGCTTTAATCCAACCATCACACTCGTATGTTTTAAGCTCTATCCATACAACAAACTCACTCTTCTAATATTATACCATTATTATATAACACAAATTAATATGCTTACAAAAAATAATACCGCGAATTACGGTGATACGTGGTAAGATACTTTTAAAGAAGAAACGGCGTTAATTAATGTGTCATAAAATTAAATTTTCATTGAATGTAACGATAAAATGTTGTAATATTATACGAAAAGCAATGTGTCCACATTATAAAATGATATGTGGTTTTATCGTGTGCTCATTTTCACATACTTTAGATTGCATTTTCGTACTATGTACTTTCCTTTGGCTTATAAATAATTATTATATCAACTGAAACAATATTTAATGTTATGTCTTCTGTAGCAAGTAAAAATATTACCGTGCATTGTGTGCATTTAAAAAATATTTCGCTCAAACAAGATGTGCCATACTTTTTATATTGTTATTTTTTTAAATGAATTTTATGTGCTCCTATTTTACAATGTACGTATGACAAATGATTTAAAAAAATACCTCCGTAGCTCAGGCGATAAGGCTACAAATACTGTAGTTATGGGTTCAAATCCCGCTCAAATACAAAAAAATGGTTATTACGATTGGGAGATCGGGAATAATATTGATAAAATTGATCGTCTTGATCAAATTTTTACAGTGATTTCCTGAATTGTAAGGTAAATACTGAGACGATTAATAAGTCGATATATTATTGACCCGTGTAAGCTGTAATAGTAGACCAGCAACATTAATTAGTTTAGTTTTGATAAATTTTTAAATTAAATTTATATTTTTATAAGATTTCACATAATTTCTTTATAAATAAACTTCTACTATACATAAATATACAACTTGGGTTACAATTAATTAAGATCATTATGGTATACTCTGATTTTCTAGATTGTAAAGACGATTATTAATAATATAAATTAGTAATAGTTAACATCACACAGGAATAAAATTTGAAGAAAAACCACATTGTTGTGCCTAAAAAACGTTTGTAAAATATTTGTCAAAATTTCACGTATATAAATAAATAAAAACATATTGACAATAAGGTTTTATTTTGTTTAAGCCATATGATTTTAAAATGTTATAAATGTGTGTTTTATATATTCCAGGGGTTTGTTTGATAGACAATGAAAGTGAGAGAAACTCGAGTAAAGTTACAAGAAAATCTGACGGCAGTTCCAGTTTCGGCATTTTCCAGGTAAAATTAAAACACAATCACTCAATACACATATATTTACATATTTAATTATTTCCAGATCAACAGTAAAAAATGGTGCAAAATAGGCAATAGAAAAGGCGGATCTTGCAATATGGGATGTGATTGTAAGTAGTGTTAATGATGTAAAATATAAATTAGTTAATTATGATTTCGCGTTTCAGCTTTGCTAGACGATAATATAAGTGATGACGCAATGTGTGCTAATAAGATATTTGAACTAGAAGGCTTCAAATCGTGGCAAGGCTGGTTGAAGAGATGTAAGGGCAATCGTCTTCCTGATATATCAAAGTGTCCTGATTTTTTAGAGGCTTCCAAAACTTCAGAAATAGAAGCACCGCGAAAAGCTTCCCTTCCTCGAGGCTCTCCAGCCCCAGTCGTGGGATAGGATAAATCGCAAGGCTACTTAATCATTAATATTAAAATAACAATGTTCATTCAACTAAACAGAATATTCCATTCAATTCTAATCATTCATATTTGACCCGTTTTGTTTGAAGAAATAATAATTGATTCAACAAAATTAACATTCCATGTAGAAGTAAAAACAAACTGTTATTTATAGAACAGTTACAGTATTTTATATATTATTACTTATTCTCTTAATAAAAGATTATGCATAATATATTTTTATTCACTACTATTTATTAAAATAATTCTAAAGTTTAGTTCACAAGAAGAGAACAATTTATAATGTATTATAAATACTACTACCTTATATTAAAAGCTCAGGGTATAAGACGCGTCGCTACAAATACTGTAATCATGGTTCAAATCCCGCTCAAGTAAAAAGTGATAATTTGATCGGTTATTAAGACTGGGAGATCGGGAATAATATTAATAAAATTCCGATTGATCGTATTGATCCAGCTTTACTCTGATTTCCTAGATTAATACCCCTCCAGGCTTATGTAAATAAATAAATAAGATACTTTTTTGTTACTGATCGCGTTGATTTCTTAGTGGAATTCCATAATTTAAAGCAATAAGTTTGATTAAACAATAAATTTATTAGTTACTGATACATTTACTTTAAATCAACGAAAAAATATAGTTTCATATGTTTATAAAGAGGAAATATCAACGTTAAGCACAATATCATATTTTAATATCGCTGTGTGTCCAATCATGAGTTATAACATAATATATAAGTAACATCAATGAAAAGATGAGTTTTACACGTAGGTATTTCATAGAAAATATAAAAAGATTTAAAATTATTTTGCATGAAATAACAATTCAATTAAATTCCTAAATTAGATATTGTTTAAAGTATCAAGAGCTAAAAACGAATTATAAGCATGTATTTTATTTTAATGTTTATATTTAACGTTTTTCAGTAATATAATCTAACTGTTTAGTACTATTTTGCTTCGGATTAAATGAATGAATTCAACAATTGGGTTTGGCAATAAGGCAACTATTTAGCTATGAAATTAGAGTGTATTTAAATGCAAATGTACCGCATTGCCGTAAAGTGTATCACATCATTTATTAGATTAGCTAAGCTTAGTTTCCGCAACAACGACTCTTTCAAGAGAAAATCTTTAAAAATGACTACAATCCCATCTTACTTCTAAGGATAACTATAATACAGAGTCTTGATTAAAAAATAAAATCAACTATTATAGTTACACAGTTCAACGACAAGGCGGCTCTGCTCAATTAATACAGAAAATGAACGTAAATCGTGAGAAAAACGATAATTTATAAATATTATTAAAGTAGTATCTTTCAGTTTCAATATTTTTAGTTATACTTATATATACATACGTATAACATAAAATATTAAAATTATACCTCGATCTCGATAATAGGTGGTGGTAGTATATCGCAAGAATAAGTGAAAAAATATATTAAACTAATATATATGTATATATATATATATATGTATATATATATATATATATATGTATATATATATATATATATATATATATATATATAAAAAAAAATATGAATTGTGCTTTTGGAATCGAGTTTGGGCCACCATCTCGGAATCAGCTGTTATTGTATAGTACTAAAAAGTAGTGGTAAAACTAACAAAGAATAAAACTATAAAAAAAATAGTTTTATTTAAATTTTAAATATTTAAGGAATTAACATAAAGAACGGATTGGTAAGGTTAGGTTTTTACCAAGGTTTAAAAAAATTACAATATTTGTTTTTTTTATAAATTAATACTAAATATTCCTAGAAAATATTTAATACTAAGCATTAATTAATTTAGCTACTTTTTACAAATTGATTACTTCTACTTTGCTCAAGAATATTGTCCACAGAATTGAATAATCAATATTCACCATTTATGAACGAAATAATCAGAATAGATCTTCAATGCGTTTTTATAGCGGTAAAGCATTACAACGCACAGTAACTCTAGATGTTTAATCGATGAATGTATTTTTTGGGTTATTGTATCAGATTCATATTAGAGTTATCATCAAAAGGCATTTGAGGGAGGAGTTGTTTATTAGAAAGTATGATTGTAGATGTGGTGATGGTGCAAGTGATGGAAGTGGGTTGGTTGGCACTTGGTGTTCAGCAATGTCCTCATCAGGCATCAATCCTGATGATCAGAACATCCTGCAATTTGTTCATCGGACCCATTGTCCTTTATTATGTCCTTTATCAATTACCATCTGATCTGATCTGATCTGTTCTGATGCAACACACGGTGCACTGTCCTCTCCGCAAATCCGCGCTCCTCAAATATTACCATCGCATATTTATTATAAAGAGGTATTTTAATACAAGATACTTTGATGATGACAAGTTCTTATAGACTGAGTCACGTACCGGCCACGTATTAACAACGTATCGGTTCTGTCCTCGCGGCTGCCCTGGATCACTGATATATTACACTATTTTGCTATGGGTTTGGTTTTAAGTACAAAAACTAATAAATAAAACTACATTCATATATTTTCACATGTTGATAGTCCACCGCAAACATATTTCACGTCGTGTTTGGCTAAGAATTAAATTGTCATTATTAAAAATTATTCCTAAATTGTTATATAAACCAAAAGTTAATAAAAAATACTATTATTGTGAAAAGTGTCTAATACGTGTTTGTGAGTAAATTTCACCGTTTACCCTTTTCTGGAAATAATGTAATATTCAACAGTTAACGTAGATCAAAAATAAACCTAGCCTAGATAGAAATCTAAAATTTTACGAAGAATATAAATATACCCTGAGACTTGATAAACTACATACATATTATAAAATTTTTAAGTACAAAATTTAAATATTTATTTTTATAATAAATCTTTGCATTGAAAAATTCAGTCATTGAACATTACAACAATATCAATACAAGATTAAAAATTGCAATATTAACAGCGAAATGTTGAGCATCTGTATTGCATAATGCGGTGAGTGAGAACAATAGTTTATTATGATCCCTATAGAGAATATGAATCTCGATACTATAAAATTATTTTATGATCTTTGTTATCTACAATTTTGTTCTAAACATTGTACGTTCACTACAACCCTACATTGTTCACCTAATCAACTACATTTTAGAATATTTATTATTTGTGTACTTTATAAAGTAACGTTAGTAAATAAGTATTGTAGTATTGTGGAGATAACACGTAAATACGATATCTTAAAGGAGGTTGCCTAACCTCATTGTCACGTATTACAACTATCTTATTGGTCCGTATTGCATATTGTGATCATATAATAAAGACCCTTTATTTGTATTTATTACATAATAAAATGTAAAATATCGAGGCTGGGAGAAGTTTTCAAGTTAGACAAGAAAGGGCAACAAGGGGATGGATATAAGAAGGAAAAGTTGTCTCATTCATAATTAATAATAGGAGCAAGTTGTTTGGCTAAGTCATATAATCCATCACACAAATGTCCAAGTAAAGTTGTTAGTTAGTCTACTCGGTAGCTACTTCAAAATATATGAACAGCCCTGCCGCGGCCATTACTACTATAATACGAAGGCGATGTGGTGGGATCATCAGTGTTGTGTGTGATGACTGATGAATGATGTTTTGTAAAAATGGTGTCAAGTAATTCAGTAGTCATGTAAGTGGAGTACATCAACTACAAGCTCAACTCTCAGTACAGTGTCATCTGTCCTGTAGGAAACACTAACAGGTCAGCCGCATCCCTTCTGCAACCACCCACCCCTCTTATAATACTGTACTTGTAGTAATATAAGTTATGATGATGGTACGAAGAGGAGGAAGAGTTCGCTGCATATCCTTGGCCTTAGTTCTTCTCATAGTTGTTGCCGTGGACAGTAAGATATTTACACGTTGTCAGCTTTCAAAGGAGCTTATCCGTTATTCATTCCCCAGGAACACTGTTGCCAGTTGTAAGTATACAATCATCATTTTATCATATGAAAAAATAATCCAATCTAAGCTGCTTCTTTAGTATCCAACGCGCCACAATCACAATAATAGTAAAAGTTAGTATTACAGCTCAAATTTAAAAAAACAACAAGTAAGATCGGTAGTTAATAAAATCAGATCTATCGTTTCGATTAAATATTAATGTGATTTCCTAATTATTAGTTAAATAAATCGTCAAAAAATTCTCAAAGTAAACCATACAAATTTATCTACCATATAAGTACTAAAAAACCATCTAGGTGTACTGTTTTATAAAAAAGCATGGGTAAAACAGATCGAATAATTTTAATATACAAAGCGATTACATATTATTTTATATAAATAATTTTTCATACGTGCTTCCATTAAAAATATACATATTTGACGAGGGAATGGATATTACTAACTGATATGTGATGAAAAAAGTCACTCCTTTATACTGTGGAAAAATTATTCATCGATAAATATTAATGGAGAATAGTGCAATGGTTAAAGTTGGAATTTTATAAAATTTGTTTATGGGAAAATATCAATGTGAAAATGTGTCTATTCTCATATTTAAATACCTTTTTTTGGTGAGTTATATTTTCTTAGGGCGATCTTTCAAATTACTCGAAACTAACATCGTCGTAAACAATGATGAATTAAACTGAACTATAAGTATAGCTATTCAAGTGTATTATTATTATAATTGAATGGTGTAATTAATTGCAGGGGTGTGCATCATAGAGAATGAGAGTGGCAGGATGACTAACAAAGTGACAGTCCACCAGAATGGCACCAGCTACGGCTTGTTCCAGGTAAATAACTTTGATTGCATTCCATGTAGTGTGTTACTATAATAACTAGTGGTGATAATGGCGATAAGAGTATGCTATTAGTGAATCATGGAATAAGTTATCTTGGCATAAACACTACGACCACCCTGCAATGCCATACCACACACCATCCCTTCTCATAAATCAAACCACCCAACTGCGACAATTATTCCTGCATTCAATGAATACACGAGGGTTTCCAACAATCTTGCATTATTATTAGAACAACTCATTTCATTTATATCATACAAGAGTGAATCAAATCAACAAGCTTAACTCGATATACAACGGTTAAGTGTTCGGGATCAACAAGTCAATTATTTCTCATGTACATTGTAATATAAAAAATATATATAGCAAAGAGAAGCAAACCTCGAATAAGAGGATGAAAAAATAGGTTTTCAACCGCTCAAAATTCAAAAGCACTTACATTATCATTTATTTGAATTTTCGGATATTAACAAGACAATCATATCACATAATAAAATATTCACACCTACTTGGACTAGGTCAGCTAATAACATAATAAAATTATCATCTTGGAAATTTGCTCATTTTCCCAGGATTCGACCATCTTCTGATTCCTTTCACACAAATAATATTTGATATTATATAACTCTTTGATAGATCCTATAATTTTTTGTATATAAATTGTTAAAAATTATGCAAAATCCCAACTGGTAAAAAAATACTGTGGTTTATAACAAGTGAATGTTATGATAAAACAGTATTCTTGAAATAAATATTATTTGGGTGCAAAGCCCTGATGTATCAATAACGAGGCAGTGTTTAACTAATCACTTGCAGATATTGCTCGTAAATCCATTATTTTCAAACCGATTAGACTATAGCAAATCGCACTTTATAAATTTGTTTTTGTTTTTGCAATGACACATTGCTGCAAAATCTTTATTAAAAATAACTTATTGATAATTTTCAAAAATACAAGAATTCGCCATTAACACACACGGATAAAATAAAAGGTACGTCACTTAAGAGATTGATATGATTCCATTACACCGTCGAATGTGTTACAAAAAGCTTTTATGTTACGCAAAAATAAGAGAGGAGATTTTTTTTTACAGTCAATTCGATGGGTTATTAATTCAAAAACGACAGCTTACAAAAAGGGAATATTTTGGTGCAAACATATAGGTTTGTTAATCACCCATCGAATTTTATTTTCAGAAGTGTGTATACAATAAAATACATTTGTAGATGAAGAAACTGTATCTTGAGGGGGTAGTTTTTCATATGAAATGTTGTTGTGTTTTCTCCGTTTAAATCAAATGGATTGTGATGAAATGGCTTTCAATACGATAAAATGGTCGGAGGCCGTTATTTGTTAGATGTGTTCGACAAACATGTCGTATTGTTTGTCGTGTGGATGTGGGGCGGGTGTTTGGGAAGTTTGGGTAAATAAATGTGCGAGTATATATGCATGTTTTGTTTGTAAGTTTGGTAAGGGTTGGAGTTACAGTAACACGGGGGATGATGGCAACAGGACAGATTGGAACCATTCGAAAATGGGCTTTTCGAGAATGAAATTTGCGGGCGAAGTAGTGAGTAGTGAGGAGTGACCAGCCATAAATAAGGGAGGATGACAGACTTGGTAAAAGAATGCTATGTGTGTGGTGGCTCAGTGGTTGGAGACTATCCTAGTAATAGTAATAGTAATAGTAATCCCATGTAGTAGCCCATACATCACTTGTTCCTGTCACACATCTACTACACTCTGACTAATATAACCCGCTACCTATAACGTCAGGAATAAATTATAAAACAATCTACATATTTTATACAATTATTATAGTCAATGAACAATGACAATTCATTAAGATGTATCAGATTTAAAGGGTGGTTCGTTAACTACGGAATTTCATTCAAATATGTATATTTTAGGCCTCGCTGTGGACGCTGGGTTATTATTTTAACACTCATTAACAGGAATAATAATCCAACAGTGTCAAATAGTAGCTGCGCAGTGGCCAATGCAGATCGTGGAACTTTATTGTTACAATATTAACTTTAGACCATTTTAGAAATAATTTCATAAACAGCATATAATAATTGTTCAAGGTGTGTGTATGTTATGTGTACGGGTCTATCAACCTTCTTTCTTAAAATATCTAAACACTCTAAGGGGATATTACATTAGTTTAAAAATATTTAATAAATGATAGTTCTAAAAAAACAGTACTTATCGGGAGACTAGCTTTTTAAATAAAAATAACTTTAAAACAAATGACAAAGCTCAAAATTTAAACCTCCCATTAAAAATTACTCAAAATAACCATTAGTTAAAAAAACAAGCAGTAGATGGACTATCCTGTAGAGCTTCAATCAAAATAAGAATCTAGCAACAGCTTAATTATCACGCCATATTTTTTTTACCATTTTTTGATATTTATTTTACAAAATTACATATTCCCTTTAAATCAGGTAATGAAAATGATGACATGCTAAGTAGAGACTCTGAAATTAGTAGGATCTTCAATAAAAAAGACATAACGAAGAACATTGACTTGGCTATATAATATTAATAATCTCCCCTTTAACTACTGAAGAAGAAAACTAGTGAGTAGAGCTTCTTACACCTGGGATAGTTAGGAGAGAAAACTGTGGGTCCAAGATGTCATAGATATTTTGATTAAAATATCTGAATTTATATTTATTCAAAAAATATGTGAATATCATATTATTCAACATGTTGTGTTGTATTTTTCTTATTCTCGACCGAATCTAGTATTCTATGGTATGCGGTTCCCATCCAATTGCGCACACTGGCAGACTTGACAATGTCAAGTAACATCCACAGGAATTATTCATGGGGATTTGGTCAACTGTCTGCTGAGTTTGGCTTTACATCGATTCATCACTTCACATCATTAATGAATTTGTTTATATATTATTTCAGCTCAACAGCAGTGAATGGTGCAAGAAGGGCAGAAAAGGCGGACTTTGCACGATGAAATGTGAAGGTAATGTATCACTTTATTGCCGATTAATAGCACCTTTAATCACGTTATTATTACTATTTGATAGACTTGCTGAATGAGGATCTGTCTGATGATGTGAGATGTGCCAAGAGAGTATATGATAAGCTCGGTTTCTTCGGTTGGTCATCATACAAATCACGCTGCAAGGGAAAGTCCATGCCAGATATCAACAGATGTCCTTAGAGAAATCCTCATTTAACTTCTATATCAATAATATACTGTAAAGTTAACACAAATAAAATTCATTCTTCGGAAAGGGATATTTATAGCAAATTTGTAAACTGTAAGATGTAAAGAGTGTTTTTTACTTTTATACTTTTGTACGAACTGTTTTGTAATAACCGTGTTTATGTTATTAACATATTATGAGTAATTAAATTAAGGATATATTTCACGAATACACCGATGGTTTTATTTAAATGCAGTATTATATTGTTTGTTAAACGATGTCAAAGTCGTGTAGTGTATAATGACCGAAGAAGTAGGAGTGTGGGAAGGGCTGCTTTTTTGTTCCCTACAACTCTTCGTCTCCATTTTCTTTCTGCTCCTCATTCTTGTTTCAGACTGACTCACATCGCCTCTCCAAAACCTATACTACATCCACAATTAACCAATAAATATTCAATAAAATCAAAATTGAAAAAAAAATACATTTTTTTGGCATTTATATTATAGAGTTGAATTGTCTATAATGTGTAGTGTTAAAACTATTTTTATTCATTTTATCCAAAAGTATAACCTCTGTCCAGAGTTATGACTGCTTATGTCCAGAGGTACGACAATGTCCAAATATAACAAGGACGGATTCGCATTATTTTTTTTTAATCCATACAAAATAAAATTAGTAATGATTTATTAACAATAAAAATATACGGCATATGACTATTTTTTTATAGAAAATTAAAACTATAAAGCTTTTATAATTTATTATCTCTTAGGCAAAAAAGTCGAAAAATAAAACAAAGATAAAATCTAAAGGTAGAGAACTTACCCCTACATATACGAAACGGAACAAGATAATTAAATTACAAATAATATATTTTATTTTGTTTCAAAATTATTGTGTGCTTATTATTATTTTAAAAGACAATGAATTCTCTCATTTTCTTCAACAAACTAGTAAAGGAGAAAAAAATATTATTTAACAAATTAAATAATTAGACCGATTCAACTAAAGTCTCTTAAAAAATACGTTGCGTGTTTAGTGTGCGTCCTGTGAAATGGCGCCAGTGTGGGCATTGCCATTGTTTCAAGATATTTTCAACTAATGAATTTATTGTTGTTTCTCATTGTATTAGTAACATCATTTTTTATCAAAGCAACAATTTCTCCAGTTTAATATCTACATGGTAGAATGTGCGAACGATATTCGATTTGATTAACACGTCTTATAATATACGGAAGAATGACACAACTCAAACTATTGATAATACTTAAATGACAATCTCTATTAAAATGTATATCTTGTGAAGAGATATGAAGCAATTAGTGTATATTGTAGTAATATTGGTCGTGTGTGATCTGTGGTCATTGTAGCCTAATGGTGTTCATAGTTTTGGGTGTATGGTGACTATGGTGAGGGTGTGGGAGTCACGACCCACTATCTGGGAACACCATCACATTAACATGTTCTAATAAAATATTTATAATTATGTGACACTCCCATTTATAATTATTTATCAAGAAAATCCTAAATTTTACGACAACATACATTTATAATTCGATCAGTGATTAACAAAAAAGCGTATCTACAATTCATCCGAGTTGAATGTGGAATTTTACTGTTAATGATCTTAAGTAATTGAAACACAATTTGTATCTATATCAAAAGCTTTTTTTTTTCAAAAAACAAATTTTTAGATTTTTTATACACAACAACGTATTTTTCTTCTTCATATTTTGTCCCTGGTTTATCTTAACTATTTATTACCAATTACACAGTTCACTGATAAGGCAGATTTTCACTTTAAGATATACCTTAAAATCCAGGAAATCAGATGATCATTACTAATTTTAACCCAAGTTGTATCTTTATCAGAAGCTTATTTATAAATATATTATATGAAAACTAACACAAGACTATCAAATTAATCAGAGGTTAGTTTGTTACTTAATAGAAATACATGGTTACTATATTTTAATATATGCATACTTGATTATCTTTATAAAACGCATTTATATACAAAAATAGTTAAATATGTAGTTTTGCTGATCCTAAGTAATCTTAACAATTTTTTATCTATATTAGAAGCTTATTTTTAAAGACATTGTGTGAAAAGTACGTATACTTTTTGTGTTAATTTTGTGTTATTATTATAATAGGGCGATGATTGAATAGAGATTGGCTCCGTTTCTTTGTCTTGTACATATAGGAACTATCTAATAAAGTGTGTATACATAAAATTCCGAAAAAAAATGTAAAAGTAAAATAATTTATGAGCAATGGTCACAAGAATGGAGGCTTGTATATTTCATAAGAGGTTTCTCTCGACGTGTGGTCGCCCACGCCATAACATAACTGCTTACTATTAGAATAGTACAGTATTATCAATTGGTACTCATCGCAAGCAACCCACATTTAATGTAAAAGAAAGCTTTTATCGTTGAATTTGTATAATGTTTCATTTCGGATCGGGAATTCGATTGTTGTTGGCGAAATGCGTCAAAAATGCAAATGGGCGGTGCAAATTTCCATAAGCATTTTCCATTTTTGCCACGGCGTCATCTCTCAAAAGAGCCACACAAAAACAAAGAACTAGACAAAGAGCCAGAATAGAGCAGAATACAAATAAAAAGATTCAAAAGCCACAAGCCGACCGTCGCCATACTAAAGTGTATAGCTTTTACCCACACACAGAATCGGTTCAACGAGGCTGTATTCAATATAATCAATTATTAAGATGTTGTCAGTATCGGTGAAGGCTTTAGATTAGTTGCAGATTTGCAATTAAGCTTGAGCATGTGTGTCGGGCTGTAGTGCTGAACAAAAATGAGAATGGAAATCAATTATTGTGTTAAAGCCTGTGTATAGGATGTGTTAATGTGTATTTAACAACAGTTTCACTGTGGAATTGAAAATTGCGGTACGAAGCAATCCCCACTTTAATTAGTATACCACATTCACCCACCCATCCATGCTTTACCCCTGATCTACACACATCCATCTTACTACTACACATTCAATGATCATTTCAATTATTATTATTCATAAAAAGTCATCACACATTGAAGCTAAACGCAATTTATTTGGTTTGGGCACAGTTGCTCTGCCACTAAAGTAATAGTTTCCTAGGCGTACACCGTAAAGACGGTAGTAAATTTGCTTATCATACTGTTGGTTGATTTTTTTATGCCTAAGAAACCCAAACATAAGCTGAGAAGACTGTCGCCAATAATTCACAAGATTATTTCTCATTAACAGCCTTAAATATTTGTTTGTTATTTATACAGTTGAGTATGCATGGACTAATAATATCGAAGCTATTATTTACTCGAAGCAAAATACAATATGAATATAAATGTCATAACCTAACCTAACCTAATCTAACCAAACACGTTACAGTTAATAGTATAACAAAATCTACACATCCCGAATTTTTGTAACATTATACATTATTTATTTAATAAGATACTATTGTTAGTCTTAGTATTAAACATCGATGTCATAATGTCAGCTGATTTAATACTAGTCTAAATCGACATGTCCTTAAAGTTTGCCTGGTAACGTGATCGATTTCGTCCAATAAAAAGCCTTAGGTTGGTAGTACATTATATATCTATGGTCGGCAGACCAAGTAGATGAGTCTGACTGACGCAACACAAATTGTTTACATATGATTAAACGTCAGGTTATCTAAATTCTCAATAGAGGTGTACATTGCTCTTCATTAATGTTGTTTAAACACTGTTGATCACCTTGATTATGATTCGACTTATCTACTTGGTCCACCATCTTGATATTTATATATCCAGTTATCTGGTATTCTAAATTGTAGGTGGTACCGGATGGAAAGATAATAGAACTTTAATGTCTTTCAAGTTGCATAATCTCATCTTATATATTTTGTTTCGGTTGTTTGACTTTTTAAAAATTCTCTTCAATGAAGTTCATATTTAAAATCACATGTATTTGATTGAATAAGAGCAGTAAAGCCGAGTATTTTTTAAATGTATGTTTAAAAAAAGGAGTGGGTGTGTTGTGGAGTTGGCCTCGTTGGTGAGTGGTCAAGCAACTTTGGCCAATAATGTGTATGGTATATTTTGAGGAGTATAGGAATGCAAGATTAAGGTGTTTTAAATAGTTGTGTTGTAAGAGTTTAAGACGAATTAAAATATATGATGAATCAAAGTTGTGTAGAGTGAGTATAGTGTGGGCTTTGCGTGGGCGAGCGCACACTTTCTAAGCGGCCACTCAATCTCATTCACTAATATCATTATATTATAATAGAACATACTCGTACTTCCCATTCACATTATTAACACCCAAAACCGGTAACAAGTCACACAACACGTGCCACAAATAAAGAAGCCACTATTCATCAATGAACTAACTCATTCAATAAATAATCGGTGAAATTACCACAGCACCGAATAAAAGGTAAACATCAATCATGTGGTATTTTGAGGAAATTACCAATGGCAATCAATATATTGGATTATGATATTACCAATCACAACTCCCTACGGTACGGTTGTTCACCTCAGTGCATGTAAAGTTTATTTTGGTTTTCCGTGGTCACATTTCAATACTGACATAATTGAAGCGTTTAGAATCTCCCAAATAAAAACGTACATCTTCTATGGATTCATATTTATATAACATTAAAACGAATGATTAAAATAAAACATTACAATTTAGGTTTAAGAGTATCAATTAAATTCATTTGGGAGCTTTTATAATGAACGCTACAATCATCTTGAAGACTTATTATTATTAAAATTCAATGAGTGATAAATATGCAGTTTTATTTAAGCTTACTTATAAACATATTATGTAAAAAATATCAAAGTCTTATTATAATTAATAAATTAATAAGTTATATTTACGCGTTTTATGACATTAAATAGTAGCAATATTAGCCCTCTCAAATTAGGAAGAAAAGGAAGCAAAAAATAAAACCAGGTGACTGATTTGGAAGCAGTTTTTCACGATTATCTCGGTTTATATATCTCCAATGATCTTAACACTTTTAACTTAACAATTTAGAACATCAAATTTGTGATAGATTTTATTTGAGAACATTTTTGATACAACCCACTAATTTTGAGTTAGAGAGTGTAGAGAGGACGTACTGCGCTATTCCCTCAGCGGCGCTAGTCCCATACTAATATATTTAAAAAAAATATATGTAACATATTTAAAAAAAATATATGTAATATATTTGAATTATCAATATTTTTCACTTGAATAATTATAAATATAAACAACCTTTAATTGCCTGGTATTAGTCATTAAAAATTAATTACTGTACAAACATTATATCCACTAATTCTGCCCTAATCTATAAGATGAATGATACAAGTAGATATGTTTACACCAAAATATTGAACAATATATTATGTATAATAAAGATACACTTAATTTCTTCGTATATTGTCAATTTGTAGTTAGGTTTTTGTGTTAATGTATTTGGATTAGAATCGATATTGGAGTTAGTGGCGAGCGAGCATATGGCATGTGCATAAGAAAAGAAAGGACAAGCGTTGTCCTTGTTTAGGCAGTGCAGCGTGCAGCTCAACCAAAAAGAATGGTGGTGTATAATTTTGAAGTATTGTGGAGACATTGTCGGTACCAAGTATGGTCCTGGTTTCAAGGAATGCTCCTGGTCACAATGGTGATGACCATACTTGGGGCCTCACTGCCTGACCAGCTCCTCGGGCCTCACTACCGACCAGATCCTCGGGCCTTCACGCACTCCACTGCATACTCGACAACGACAACTCACTATCTCCTCTATTATCTACACACATACAATATCCACCATTATATCTTACAATATATCCATCACTATGCCTTTACACTGACATTACATTCATTTCATTCTAATGTTAGAATAATAAAAGATGTAAAAAGAATCTAACTTGAACCAACAGCCATGGATCAGGTCAGGATGCTCATGCTACAGTACCACTAGAGCATTAGGGGAGATCCTAAGTCAAAGTGATAGTAATGCATCATAGCTATTATTTTTTATATAATAATAAAAAAATATGTTTTGTCTACAAAACATGTTTACCCCAAAAAAAAGATTTAACCCAAAAAGCTTAATTTTATATGTTCTAATATTCTTTAATATTCATAGTTAATATAAATTATAAATTTTTCACAATATTTGTAACAAAACTCGTTTTTTTCCCTTTGATTGATTGATTGTAAACTACTAATCGAACTTTAACTGAAAAATAACACAACATGATTTATTTATTGGCTTGCATCTTTTTTTAAATGAAATCAAACAAAAGCATATTCATTGTAATTCTAAATATTATTTTAAAATTTGTATCAATTAATGATTATTGTAAATATAAATGTATTTTTTTATCATTTTATATATTTAATAAGCCATCAAAAATCAAACAGCTCATTTATTTTATATTTTTAATTATTTTTGTTTCTGCTTAAAACCACCCCAAATTTTAATTTTTTAAGAACCTATTAATAAATTTTTTTTATTTTTTTCATAGATACCTTGTATGAAATCACACCAAAGCATATTTTCCCTTTATCCAATGTATATTGAAATACAAATTAGTATTAACTAAAGATTTTTGTCAATACAAATAATTGCGCAATCAAATTTATTCCAGCTTAACATCACCCAATATTTTATTACTAATTTAAATAAAAATGATAAAAGTTTTTTTATGTCAATATGTATTAATTCTTGAATGAAGTAAATGGTATAATTTATTGTGTCAAATAGGTCCAAAAGGCGATAAAAATATTCAATTTAAAATTAGGGGCTTGAGGCGTAATAATTGCCTTATTTAATGATTCTTTCAAAATAATTATTTTCATAACGCAATACGCTGCAAAATAAAATAATTAATGAATCAATAAAGTAATAACAAAACGAGTTATTTTAGCAATTCGGACAGGGAAAGTTTCACGCAATATTGAATTATTAATTCGGCTGTGAAAGCTTCCTCTTTAGACTTGAACGTGTGTATGAAAAGCACAAAATACAAAGGATGTATGTCAAAAAGCAGAAAAGCTAGCAGAGGTCATTTCAATGGAACATTTATAGGTTTTTCAATATAAAAAGAGAGATTACATGCATCAGACTACTGACTGACGTTTTTAATACTACCTAATGGAACTGCTTTTACACTATTCCTCTAATATCCTATAATATTTTACAATATCACTCACAGTATTCTAACTAATATCATATTCACGCTACTCTGGCTTTAATCTGGAATATTATATTTGTACCACGAACACACAACATATTACAGTATTTTCATCAAATATTAAAATAAGTCTCCTGCTGCTGTATGTACATATGGTGAGCATAATAATTATCACTCTTAATTTAAATATTAATATTAATAGAAATGTTGGAATATCCAGTGTATGTTTAGCCAAGTGTAACGCGATGCGCTTTTGCTGAAGCTTTTGATGGGCTTAAAAAGGAAATCTGTTGGCATTGAGGAACACTGGTCTTTACTAATACATCACACTTTGTATGTATATTTAATAGTTAAAATACACAATTAGCTACACAACGTATGTTTGACAAGCAGCAATGTTGTTATATCTCTTGTTGGATTCATCAAACATGTTTTAATTGAAAAGCCGGAATTGCTACAATACATTGTTGTCACCAAACAGATGCTGTAAATATGTTCACAATTAATTAATTTATAAAATAAAATATACAAACCTTGTAGTGTGTAGTTCCAGTATCCTTTTTTATTTGCTCCTCAACTCGTATTTCCTCTTTTCTCTTCCGTTTTCACTGAACATCTTCTTGCTTGATGATTCTCCGCACACTATTTAGTTTCTGATGCGCACTTTTTCTATCTAAATTAAATTTAACATCAAAAAATCCATTTAATTTGCTATTTTTGAACGCATTTTGTAACTACACCATTCAATTACTTTTTTCAAAATATACATAATAAATTTTACTATTCAAATTCTCTTTTCTCTCTCATTTATTCAAATACCCTATCAGTATGAATATTAAATATGTGGTTTTAAATTTAAAAATTGGCTGGTATAAATCTAAATAAATCAATGGGATGGTAACACAAAAATGTATCGACAATCTTTTGATTAATTTAAAATATTATAGTTTGTTTATTCTCATATGAAAAGTGAAAAAACAATTGGATACAACATATTTGGGTTACAAGTTTTTGTGTTACGATCCCATCGAAATATGAATATACATATATCAATTATTAATAAATCTGATATAATTATGGTGTAATTACATCATAATTATATGAATGATTTCATAAAATTCAATGAATTCAATGAATTCATTTGTTTATTAAAAATATGTATTATTTATAAAATAATTCACCGTGGTAACTTTTTTGAAATAAATAAAATAGCTACTACATAAAATGTTTTAAATTGATTTTGACAAATCATTATAAAAAAATGTATCTCAAAATTGTTAAAATGCTATTTTTTAATAGATATACACATATGTAGATACATATATTAAAAGATGTGGGGTAGTGAAATGTGCAACGTGTGTAATATTATAGACGAGAGCTGGGTTGGCAATCCGTGTGCGATTAGCATGGTGATGAGCTTAAAATTAGAATTTGAATATGAAACAGAATAAAGTAGAGAATAATTTAGTAGTGTTGTGTATAATATATGTATAATATAAAAGCAGGAATAGGAATGACAGGAAGCGTAGAGTGCGTGTCTGAAAGAGAGTTGTATGGGATCAGTACTCCGTGTCCGATATTATCCTCACTTTTAATACTATTCAAATATGTACAATACAAATACAATACAACGTTATTCATTATGTTACGAATATTAGAAGATACCCTTTATGCACTTATGCGACAAGGATTCATTATTAAAATAGCGTGAATATATTAAGTAATGGTTCCCTAGGCCTAGTTAAAAGTAGTTTGTTATGCTGTTGCTTGATAAGGAATTAATCGCTCACGGAATACAAATACAATTTTACTAGTTAGTGGGCTACGAAAATGAGTTATGATTATTAAGTTGAATCGGGAGGAAATTTAATGAAATAATCAACAATTGACCTAAATTATAAGAGAAAGAAAACCAAATCTACTATCATTTTTACTATCTACGTTTACGCGATTTGACGTCCTCTTAGAAATGCAAGCGTAATAAATACAAACCATCGATTAAACATGGTTTTTTTATATTATTTTAGAAATGAATTATTGAAAAACCCATTTTTTTAAATGTAATAGATACTATGTTCTTATTATCATTATTATAAATAATAATTCAATACTAGATGGACTTTGAATCAGTTTTATAAGTGAAAATATATATACATAGTTCTCACTTACAGAGGACCCAAACCCCAATTTGGGCCAACTTTTTTTGGGCGGAATTTTTTATATTTTTGTATATTGTGATATTCCTCTGAAAATATTATTATTTATTTAAAGTCAATTTTGTATATTAAAAGAAACCTAAACTTTATTTACTCCTTTGTAATGTTTGAAGTAGCTTTTAACAATATCACGACTATTACAGATTATCAAGCGAATTTTTATAAAAATCCACCGAGGATATTCAATAAAACTAGATTAAAATCTCAATTAAAATTGGCTAATTTGGACTTAAATTAGATAAATTATGTTGAATTAACATAAAATTTCTTTAATAAATATAAGTACTATATTGAATATTGAATTTGATTTTATATCCAAATAATATTTATACTCATTATCGACTAGTTAGTTACTTAAAAATTTAAACAGTTCTCGATTATTGGTTTAATTTAAGCACTGTTTTTTTAATATGATTATATCACTAATAATCGTTATGGATTGTAATACCATATTATTGTAAATGTCACTGTCACTGCTTATATTTATAAATTGTGGTGCTCGGTTAGTGTATAAAGCAAGACTGAGGAGTTTTCGTATGTGACACCGGTTCGACTCCCACCTGAGTTTTTTGTTACTGTATTATAGTATTGTTATACCACGTGGGCGAATAACACTCCCACGTGTTACAACAATCATCATCATCATCATATTATAATACATCTACCCCGATCACTAATCAATATAGGATTAATTAGGTTATTACGAGAACTACATGCATGTACATATATCTACAAAGTCTATTATTGATTACATACTAATGGTTTTGGGAGCCATTGAGGTAAATAATAATTAATTAACCAGGATAACAGCTTTCCGTAGCCATGGGAATCAAATCCCGCTTGAATTTAAAAAAAACTTATATTATTAATAAAATCCCGATATATTGTGTTCATCTAGGTTTATTCTGATTTTCTGGATTGTATTATTATGTGAGATAGAGCCGATCTGTCGATGATTTGTGTAACTATAATAAGTCATCAATAAATTATAAATGAATTCACACAAAATTAGAAATAAAATAGTTATCAAATGATGAGTGCTTTGCTCATAAATAATTTAAAAATATCATATTGATTTTATAAAGTAGATGCTGTGGTCACATTTTTGTGAATTATAAAATAGAGACATTAAAAACATATATAATATTTATAATTGTTAGTTTGAATTTTATTAAATGTTAGATTAAACAATTGTTAGTGAAAAAATAATCATAGATTAATGAGTTACAGTAATTAATTATGTAACAATTAAATTTAAAAAATCTATAAATGCTTAAAATATTTGTATGTGCAAGTATTAAATAATTTTTAAATTTTCATTGTTCTTTGATTGGATTTAAATATTGATTTTGGTTTAATTTATAAAGAATAGCTTATTCCAGCAAAATACATGTTTCCAACTGTGCGAGTGTGAAATATTGTCAGTAATTAATAAGTAATCGGTGTTAGTACACGTCTAATTGAATTCTGTCTTGCCAAACAATGTTTGTGCAATTTGGTTTTATTATTTTTATATTTAATATATATATATTTTACAAATAATTGGTTTCAGATGCTGTCTAGTCCTCGAATCAGCCGCAAGATCGAAGTGACACCAACATCAGAAAGTTCTTCATATCATCTAAAATATTACACTCCTTCACAACATATCAAGGCGAGAATACCAATGTTGACAGATTATCGCCATCGCCATAGATTGGTTATACCAAAGAAAGATATTACACTCTCTGAAAAAATGTAAGTTTCTATTTAAAATATAAATGTACAATAAACAGCCTTTGTGGGGGTAAGTATAAGTTAATATATACAAATCACATAAGGTTTAGTAAGAGATTAGTCTCAATATTAATGGGTTTTAAAACCCTCTCTTTAGTCTTTATATTGAATGCGGTGGTATTTATTAAAAATGTTTTTTAATGCCAAAAACGCTTAAAACTGCGAATTCCCTACAAGTTATTTATATAGGTAATTTTTGTGAGACAGTTTTTTTCCAATATTATTAAATATTATATGTTTAAAAGGTACCAACAAATATTTTATGTTGTATTTTAAATTTAATGTTATAATATTGTTATCTTATAAATAATTGATATTAATGAAAATCCCAAACATTATAGTATCCAACTAACATCTCGTAACTTATATATTATATAAGAATAAAATTTTAAAAAATACAATAATTTAATAAAAAGTATATAATAAATTTTCGATGTCAATTCACGCATTATCAGGGGTAAATAAATATTAATTAAATGGTCATTGTTTAAATAACCAGCTGCAAATTACCACTTGCAATATTTCGTTCAGTGTTGCCAGTGCAGACATATCATTTAAAACTTGTGTATCCTGAAAATTTATTAATATAAATAATTAATAGTACAAGTATCCTCCCGCCAACACTTTTCACACATATTTCTTATAAAAAATAAAATAATATATATTTCTCATTCTACCATAATATTTTTATGTAAATAACACTAGCTGGCCAACTGAATGCACTTCGGTACAATTTATTTTGTAGTTTTAAAAAAGATCACAGGCGTCGGACTATGTACTTTTATCAAAAAACTGAACAAACAATATCTCTCTATCAGAAGATAAAAACTGTAAAGAAAAAATTGAAATTCGACGATGAAGAATCAGAGGGAACCAAACCTGAATCGTTGGTGAAATATTTATCTAGAAAGATGAATTTGCCGAGTATTCGTATAGAAGGTAATTATGTTATTTATAAGATTTTGAGTTTATATATTAATTATTATTTTATAGGTCCTGGATGTGGTCGCGTAGAGCTTAAATAAGTTAATCAAATCACTGGGTTGATCCCTTAATTTTTATTTAATATTAATTGTACAGAATTACAAGGGTGTAATGTGTGAAAAGTCCAGTATTATTGTTAGTGGATAGTAAATTGAGTAGCATAGCATGGAAAGTCAAGTGAAGAGAAGACATTGCAGGGTTCAATAAATGCAGTATGTCCATAGTATTGTATTCAAGTGGCCACCAATCCAAGTATGGTCAAGACTGGTCGGCTTCTTGCTGCAGTCACTTTAGCTCCTGTGCTCATGCTGCAGACTATTCTTGCTTCATCCACCATTCTTCAACTTCTCTTTCCAAATATATCCTTTAACTATGATTCAAACATCAAAAAACAATTGCATTATACACGCATTCACACTACTACAAAATTTTCCTCTTGATGGTTCAGTAACACAAAAACCGTATACTAATTGTAACCCAAGTTGTATCTTTGTCAGAAGCTTATTTTATTTGAAAACTAATAATTGTCATAATATAATATTTTACTATAAAAGAGCACTGTCTGTCGCACTGTTTTTGTGATACTAACCTAACCCATCAATGTATTGTAATTTAAACTACCTTTGCCTATTTTATGTTTAAAACCGCAGATTTAATATCCAAACTGATTAGATAGGTATTTTAATAAATAATAGATCAAATAAACATTGTTTGATAATAAATTGAATCGACTTTTAATTTTAAAATTTGTAAAGTACAGCATCAGAAACTGAATAGTGTACTAAAAATTACAATAAATAAACAATCTCTTTTGGTTTCTTCTTGTAAATGTACACAAACTGTCAATTTGTAGATACGTCATTGTGTTAATAACATATATTTAATTTATAGAGTAGAAAATATACCCATATTCATTAAGAGGGCAAAAAAATGAAATAATTACAAAGAAAAATTATAAATACACATAGAAAAATATGAAATATAACTGATTAAATTGTGTATATAATTGATTAAATAGTGTTACTTGATTGATTATGGTATTTAATGTACCTAAATAGAGTAGAGTGGGTAAATATTGTAAATACCTTTCTTCATTATTTAGGATCGTTCAGGAAATAATATTTATTAATGAAAAGAATATGATAATTACGTATGTATTCATTTACATTTTTTAAAATCTTAGATTTGTCTAAAATCAATGGAAGTTCTAAATGGTTTACTTTGAAGTAAAAAATGATGAATTTGAAGTGAAAAACCTATAGTAGGTAGGCAATCATAAAAACTTGAACTCTTCCCATGACAAGTCCCTTAGTAAATGGTTCAGTAAAGGTGCAATAATGGTTCTGTCACAGTAATTGTAGTGTAACCAGTCCTTAGTCCATAGTCCATACTTGTAGCTTATATCCCCATTGTACGTATAATACATGACATCCACACTCTTTGACCTCTCATTGTTCCGTTTCCGTTACGACCCCCTTCATCCAATATACTATCTAGGTATGTATCTATGCAGTATAACACCCCTTTCTTGTGCATAATTTTATTTACAGTGTTTTCCCAATAAATCACCCAGTGTATCCCACTGCGAAATAATATTAACACTCCTTCATACATCTTTCATGAACGCCTCTTTCCGACAAAAAGTCTCACGACCCCTGCAGTTTTCCACCCCCGGCAAATTTTATCGTTTCAATTTTACACTACAATTCACACGTTATATTAAAAAATCACATTAAAAAATATCATACTAGTATAATTCAAATCCAAATTATATTTTCCCTTTCTCTAATCGTCGGGTATCTTAATAAAGGACTGGCTAGATAGTTGGTAAAACTATACAGGGTGGACTTGAATTAACTGAGATTATTTTAAGGGCTGGTAGGGCATCGCAAGTATAAGCGACAAAATATATAAATATTTACAAAAAAAAATTTGTTGCCCAAGGTCGTTTCCAAAGGCAATATTAATATTATTTATTTTTTTAAATTTTTAAATAATAATTTTAATGAAGAAACATATTTAATATATATTTTTTCGCTTATATTTGCGATAGCCCACCACCTCCTAAAATATTAACCCAAAAATAGATTGTTTTGTAGATAATTCTATGTCTATATTTTGATTATACTCTATTCTACTTTTAATTTGTTCGGGTTTCTACAGGTAAAATTGCTTTACATTAAACATTATAAATGTTCACTATACATGTGTATTGATACAAAAAAGCATGCTAGGAATAATATATTTTTATCGATTTTAAACAAGATGAAAGAAGCACAAAATAACTGTGAGATATGTATGTATAGTAGAATTGTATAAATGTAGTGGAAATGATATGAAGAGTGAGTGAAAGGATTCCAATAAATAAAGAGCGTGTATAAAAAGAGTAGTAATAAAGATTTCCGAAGAGGTATTCTAGATTGTAGAAGACACGAGTATAAATAAGAGTGAAAGGTAATAATATGGGTGATAAAGGCTGAGCACAATCGTGTCATGATGACAACACCTATAATAGGACTTTGATATTTTTATATGTCGAATGATCCTTTGGTGAAAGAGGGATTTTGATACATCAATTCCACCACCATCACAATTGAAATAGACCATACCTACACAATCTAAAGAAAGGGGAATTGGACAGGGAGAGAAAAGAAAACGAGAATCAGACGACAAGTGACCGACTCGCCTTCATTCTTACGACATAACGCGTCTTTTTAGTTTGCCTGTTAAGCGAATCTAAATTATTCTAAAATATACTTGTGTGATTAACCCTTCCAATAGATGAGTAGTAAATGGTATTAACTTTAAAAAAATAATGTAACCCTATATTCAAACCAGCGTAATAACTCAGGGAATAAGAAGCGTGACTACAAATACTGTGGTCATGGGTTCAAATCCTACTCAAGAATTTTTAAATTGATTTCATCGGTTATTACGACTGGGAGATTGTGAAAAATATTAATAATATCTTCTTGATCCATGTTAACTCTGATTTCCTGTATTGTAAGGTAAATACTGATTATTAAGTCGGTGACCTGTGTAACTAACAATAGTTAAGATCACCGACAGAAAATTAATTGACACGTTGTTGTGTATAAAAAACCCTCTAAAGTAAAAGCTCCTCGGGGCGTAAATAAATTGATAAAGTGTGATCAAAGCATATTTTATAAAATATATATTTATTAGTGTGTGTATTATAAAAAAATATTATTCCAATTATTACGCGAAAAATGGTTACAAAAACCAATCAAGGTTATTGTTAATTTTCAATTGTTAACCCTGCCCTATAAATACGTAAAAAATATTAAATTTATCTATTTTATATACTTTACGCGTTATTAAAACATGAAATTTCTTCTGTCTGGTCGTCATTCTTCTAAAACAAAAAGACATATTATTTTTTTACCGCTAAAATCAATTTCAAATGATAAATTATTAAATATAATACCTCTTCCTCATATATTAACATAACTTATATTATTATTTAAAATTATTAAATATAATACCTCTTCATCATATATTAACATAACTTATATTAACCCGGTGCTAAACGTTCCAACCAAATTAATTATTTTAATATTATTGACAACAATAAGAAACATTATTTATATTTTACGAGTTAAAAGCAATTTAAAATCAATATATCCTCCTCATCATCAGACATAGGGAGACAAAATGCTAAAACAGGTTTAAATTGTGAACTACTGTGATTAAGTACAATAAAATAAAATAATTTTCACTAATAAGAAATATTTTTTTATAAAATATTCAAATTGAGACGTTTTCCGACACGAGTCATTTTCATTATTGTAGCTACTCTTGTTTTATGATAGTTCGTATATTGCAGTATTTGTTGATCGAGACGATCTCTTTATCCGACAATTCAATTAAATGTCCTATGATAGCAATGGCTCTGGTCTTATAATAATACATAATATAAGATGACCACAATCTCCAATATCTCCAGCATCTTTATGCCCGTACAGCTATCAAGTACACTTTTAAAATCCAATTAAGTAGTAATTCATGGCTCGTAGTTATACTATATTATTTGTACATAGTGTTGAATATTCAGTGTTTCACAGCACTTTTTACAGCAAACTATTTTAATAATATTATCAACACAATACACTCCACGACCATGTTTTGTGTCTCACCAAGCCCCAAATTAAATTGTACAACACTGCCTAACAAAAGTCCATTCACACCCACAACCAAACAACCCACTCTCGAAATAATCAAAAAGTAATGCTAATCTTCATATAACAATACATATTCATAAATCAATCAATATTACAGTTATTCATACATAATTTATTCATTAGGAAAAAATACAAATTCTTATACTAATAAATGAAAATAAACAACTTGCAAAATAGATCAGTGCTAAAGATTAAGGTTGCTACACATACTGTGATCATGGGCTTAAACCCCGCTTATGTAAAAAATGATTTGATAGGTTAATACGACTGGTAGCTCGGGAATAATATTTATAAAATTCCGATCTTAATCCAGGTTTACTCTGATTTCCTGTATTCTAAGGTAAATGCTGACTATTAAGTGACATGTGTACTTAGTAATAGTTATGATCACCGACAGACAATTAATTAACACGTTATTGTGTCTAAACAAATCAATCAATCAATACAAACACCATAATAAGACATTCCATGATTTTATATGGCTCTTTCCGACCTAATAATCGACTCTGTGTTTACCTTACAATCCAGGAAATCAGTGTACACTTAGATCGTCTCCATGCCAAGGATCTTCGCCATTGTCGACTTCTTCATCATCGTGTCCTATTTCTAGGTGATCTATAATGCGACTAAAGACTGAAATAAAGCAAATAAATAAAATGGCGGCACAACGACGTGTTAATTCATTGCCTTTCGGTGATCTTAACTATTACTAGTTATTCAGGAAACCAGGTTAAACCTGGATCAAGACGATCGATTGAGATTTTATAAATATTATTCCCGATCACTTGAGTGGGTTGAATCTATAACCACAGCATTTGATCTTGTCCATTATTATTAAGTTTTGAAATATTGTAGCTGTTCAAGTGGATAGATACTTTATGAAAAGACATGCAAATTTTGGCAGTAAAAATTGGTAAACAGTAGGCAACGGAAGAGAAGTCCATAAAGAAGAGGGTTATGTGTTACAAACACACTACTACAATACTAGTTGTATTATCTTAAAATAAATAAAATATATGGTGAAGTGCACTATTATAGGTAGTGAGGTTGTTAATATTTGATAATTGTGAGTACATTGTACATAAGAGAGATGAAGTAGTAAAAGTAGCAAGACTGTCATAAAACACCATCATGACAAGGCACGCTTCATGAATTACATACGCATTTCTTTTATACACATCCACTATATTCACTAACCTTACGTTTGTCACATTAAAACCATCCCCCTTATATTATTGCGAATCATAAAAAATACAATTGTCTCACCTGCCAGCCAAATATTACACTAGGCGTGGAAATTCATGAAAATCTACAACAAAATCAATACAACCTTTGCGTCACATTAGAAATATTTTGAAAGCTACCAATTCAAATTCTCTCTTTAGAGACAAACAAATTACTCTCTTTACTAAATTTAAATTACTTAATTAAAAGGTAAAGCTTGTAAAATATTACCCGAGGTTATGCTCGTAAAATTAACGAGTGCCTTAGTATGGAGAGTGGTTTTGTTTGTCTCTATCGAGAGCGAATGGACTATAGTTAGTGTACTAATAATAATCATGAATAAAAATAAAATAAATATTTAATATTATGTATGTTTCTTCAAACAGTGAGCTACCTAACTCAAGAGTCATCGGTTTATTTTTGTGCAATCAATTAGTGTGTTCTATACATACAGGATGGACTTGAAAAAAACTGAGAATATTTTAGGGGATTGTAGGGTATCACAAATATTAATTACGTATAATAGACACAATATACACGTTACAGTCACTACCGAGTACTTCACAGAAACAGTTGATTCCAAAATAGTGGCTCAAAATCGATTCCAAAAGCACTTTTAATATTTTTTTAAAATTTTAATTGACAAAAACTTTTCTCTCTTATTCTTGCAATACCCTATCATCCCCTAAAATATTCTCATTTATTTCAAGCCTACCCTGTATATTTTACTCTCTCTTTAACCGTTTTAATTGTTCTCCCTTTTTTAAATTAAATTAAACTTAGGTTAAATGTATTCTTGTAATTATAAATCTTATCATCAGTATTAATTGGCGAATGTTGGCATTTTTTATGAAAATACTGATATATGTATGTATTTCCCTTTTCTTGTTTGTTTTTAAAATTGTGAAAAACACTCCTTCAGCACATTGTTTCGGGAAAGACGTTGAAAAAAGTGAAGTGTGTTTGTTTTGTATGGGGCTGGTCGTCAGATAAACACTCGGCCTAATTTTGAAACGTGCTTTTTTTCCCTTTCAAAGATCTAACTCGAAATATTCCTTATAAAATGTACGATGTAAATGTGATTGTCAAGTTATGTGTAACAAATCGACAGTTGTACATAATGTATAGTGTGTGGGGTGCAAACTGCTTAAAAGTCACATTATGAGATGCTTGCAAATCGAATATGACAACCGAGGAAGGAATTGTTGGGAAGAAAAAGAATGTGACAGGAGGAGACACGTGTTGGTGGAGACCGGAGCCCCGAGCTTCAGCCACATGGCGCTACGCCCCTCTTGAATAATGTATGGCTTCTTCTCTAGCCACTACTACACTTCGAGCTTTCCACGAATATCCATAATACCACATTACACCAAACACCAAACATCTATTATTTGCTTTTCACACACTTTGCTTCACTCTCAATCACCCAACATTTCACTTTCATTGACTATCATGCTTGGACTTTTAAGCAATGACAATATTTTGAAAGGCCTTGCTATTCAATAATAAAATAGATCAAAATAAAAATGGCCCCTTAAAATATTCACCCTGTATACACCCTATTAGGAAAAATATGTGCTTATTTTGTAATATTTTAATGTATAATAAACAAAGTATATTAAACTCATCTGATTATCATCCATTATGAAATTATGAAATGATTATTCCAAATATAAAATGTACGTTTTTCTCTTTTATTTGCCCTCAACTGACTTTGTTCAATTAATATATGTATAATTAACTCTTTAAGTTACAGTTTAATTAATAAAATAATGTAAAGCGATATTTAAAAATTCTACTACTGATATATTACATTATGGAATTAAAAATAAAACAAAGGCATGTCTTGCAATATTTATTTATTTATTTACATAAGCCCTAAGAGGTTTCTTGAGTAGGTTTTTAGACACAAGAACGTGTTATTTCTATCGATTATCTAAACTATTACTAGTTACACAGGTCACCGATAGGCTTAATAATCACCTCAGTATTTACCCTACAGTATAGGAAATCATAGTAAACCTGGATCGAGACGATCGTTAGGGATTTTATTAATATTATCTCACAGTCGTAGTAGCCGATCAAATCATTTATTTTACTTGAGCGGGATTTGAAGCCGTAATCACAGTAGGTATTGTATTAAGCATACTACATGATATTATGAATATTTTCTATGAGTAATGCTTGTTTTAAATATAGTGCAAAAAAAACAATTGATGAGAGTAGTGATGACGTAAAGTAGCAAATCAATTGAAGTGGCGGTGACCATCACAGTTACTTGGTATGCAGGACTAGCCTGGCTGTACTCGTACTACTTCATCTCTATTCCTAGTCCTAGTCCTAGTCCTAGTTATGTTTCCTGTCGCCTATCCATCTCTACTATACTTACATATACGATATACCTGACCTTCTCTTCGCATACTTCCGTTCCTAATGTCATCCAATTTACCTATTAATATGAAAATGAACTCGGTCTTAAATTACCCATGTTACTACAAAATACAAAGTTAACATATTGATAGATAACATGAAAATTGGCGAGTGAAACAAATTGACGGTTATTGGTATAGTCGGTTAAGGGGATGTTTACTTATAATTCTCACAATTGTGCTATAATTAATGAACGTTACATGGACAGAGAAGAATCATGTATAATCACCTGTACAATTGTACCTAGTTGTCTCCAATTTTAAAGGCTTGTATGAGAATGCAAAATAATTTTAACCGGCCCATCAATTAAAAGTCGTGGGTAGTGGTAGAAAGTTGTAGGATGGGATTGAACAGGAACATAACTGTTGCAACCCTGGCCCGCTGAAATGTTAAGAAGAATACGCAAAACTTTTATTAAAAAATACTTGTAGATAGGATGATTATTATAAAACGTAATATGCTTATCTTACCCTTGAAATATTTTAACTTTTTTTTAAGTCATATTGTATAGAAATACATATATAAATTTACTTTTTATACAAAAGCAAACCTTCTCGTAATAATAATAAGTCTTGGTAATATTACAGTGAGAAAAAAATAGAGATAAATAATGAATAAATGAAACAGTCATACAGTGGCAACATCTAAGCGTCAATCAACTGTCATCGGAGAGGTTGCTTTTTACACTGTTGAGAGTCGATAAAGTAAACAAAATACAAGGAAAACCAAAGAATCAGCGTCATGGCGGCCAACAGGGAGAAGAGGAGCAATGCTGGGAACAAGATGAGCAGTCTCTTGGACCAGGAGGAGCAGGACGACTTCTATCAGACCACTTATGGAGGATTCACCGAACAGGACGATGACCGCGACTATCAGCACCAAGGACAGGAACCTGAAGATCTCGTGGACTCGGACTTCAGCATTGACGAGGATGACGCGCCTGTGTCTGACGGCGGAGATGATGAGGACCAGCGGAAGGCCAGGAAGAAGAAAGTCTATGCGGCCAAAAGTGTACAGGACAAGGTCAGGGCCGAGGCCAGGGACAGGGCCAAGGGCAAGGACACCACCAAGAACAGGGACAGGCACAAGGCTAACAATACCAACAGGACAGAAGCCAGAACACGTCCAGCGGCCACCAGACCTGATGCAGAACAAGGCACAAGAAGCACCGGAAGCGCCAAGAACACCAGAAAGTCCGTCAGGAAGTCCACCGCTGTCAACTCTGCAGAACTCAATAAAAAACTTAAAGTCAGGAGTGAACTTGAACTGGAAAGAATCAGAAGTAAAAAACCTGTAAAACAAGCTAAGCCACCTAGTCAACAGGAGTTGCTCGCCGAAGCGGCCATTACTGAGAAAGAAAACTTAGAAAGTCTCGAAAAATACCGAGCTCTCGAAAAAGAGAGAAAAATTACAAGACCTTCCAAAAGATCCATCACCGGCCCCACTATAAAATATCATTCATATAAAATTAAAGTTATTGAAAATGTTATACAAGAAAGCTCATCTACAAAAGTCTCCGTGAATAAAGATTCTTTAAATGAGCCGGAACCTGTACCATTTTTACAAGATAATTTGACGAGTTTTCAAAAGAAACAGATTGTGGAGAGAGATATAGATATTGATGATGCGTTGGATGATGTTAAGAGTGAATATAAAATTGAAAATTTGAAAGAGATGATTACTAATGAACAAACACTTGTTAAATCTGAAACCATAGAGAAGTCCGACACTGTGTCCGCTGACATTTCAGAACAACCTAGTGAAAAAAGTGATGATGTGAAAAACTTTCAAGAAAGAACAGTGATTATTTTTGATAATGATGTTCATGAAACTGCATTTAAAAGTGCATTTCCTATACGACGCCTTCCACACAGTAAAAGAAAAATATGTGCTGTTACAAAACAGTTGGCTCGATATCGTGATCCAGTCACTGGACTCGCATACAGTAGCCTGGAAGCCTTCAAGATTCTCAGAGAAGCATACCATCAGCTATTACTGAAACGAGGTGATCGCTCTCGACCTGATGTTTCTAAGTGGCTAGGACATTATGAACTATAAATCAATATATAGACTGAAATTTTATATGTATATTATTAGCTCCTTGATTGTAATCCATACATTATACTTATTTAATGAAACAACAATATCGAAAACTAATCAGTTTTATATTTCATAAATGGTGAATTCAATCAGCTCTCGAATTAGGTCTTGTTCTGTATACTGATTCGGAAGTTTCCATAATAAATTCCTTATATGGAGATTGTCGATATTCATTAAATATATTACCATGCTGAAGAGGTGTTTGAATTTGTTTGGTTTCTTCACAGTAATCATAATTTTCATAAATTGCATACCCATTTCTTTTGTTTGTGTCATTTTTATCAATGTCAAATTTTGATGATTTAATTCTTGTTTTTATCTTTTCCGGGCTATCGTCTAAAACAATGAAACTATCTTCTGCCTTCAAAGCTATTTCATTTGTAGATAATGTATTATTATTCTTATCATCACTATATGTCTTTTGATAACTGTAACTTTTAATATTTCTCATGTCCGATTCTTCTTCGATTTCATGTTGAATAAATCTCTTTGATTTGATAATTTTTGTATTAATACTCGTTTCTAAGAATTGGGGAGAATATTCAAGTTCACAAGCCAGCTTTTCACTGATATTATTTTCAGTGGATTCATCCATAATACATTTTTCAATTTTAGTACTGTTCTTGCAGCATTTGTTTTTTGGTGTTTCTTTTTCATCTACAAAAATACAAATTATTGTAATTCAAAAAAAAAAACATATCCATGCATTACCTTTGATTATTTCTTTTATATCAATTAGTGAAGTTGTTTCACCAATTTCTACTTCCTCTTCCAATTCATTTAATTCAATCTCCTAAAATAATTGATATTAATTTATATCACTGCTGATTGTAAAAAAAAATAGAACAATCTAATATTTACAATATAATTTAAATATTCATCTTTGACTGTCTCTAAGTTATTATGAGGGGTTACCGTTGTCATTACTGAAATCACCCTTTCCAATTGAGATTTGAGTCTTTTATTGCATTTCTTCAAAAATAAAATGTAGATGATTAATGATTTATTTAAATTATGAAATTAAACTGAATACCTCTGATATTTGCTTTATAATATTAGGTAAATTCAACTTTTTTGCTTCTTGTTGATATTTTGCATTGCTCATAAGTATGTATAATAATCTGTCAACCTCAGTTAATATCTTTACATCTTTTGTGAGTAGAAGGTTTCCGAGCATTTGCAATAAGTCACTTGCATAATTTTCAATACTACATATATTTTGGGGAATCAAGCAGATGTTTATTAAATATCCCAATGTATGCCGAATTTGATAAAATGTCAAATTGTCTTTTTCCAATAAATCATTCACCACATTGACGACAATAGCTAAAATGTTTATTGATACAAGACATGAGAATCATAAAACTTATTTTAAAAATTGATTACTCTTCAAAACTGATTGTTGATTTTGTTTAACACTGAGCTTATGAAAAATTGCCATGACCATTTCTTTATTTTTTGTAATAGACATTCCCTTTTGATGATTTTCATCTATGTATAAACTAGAAAGATACTTTGCCAGTGTGTCGTTAGATGTCAAATAATCTCTTCCCTTTTGAATTGAACTTATAGAGTTGATAAATTTCAAAATTACTTGCTGAAATGTTTTTTATTAATAAAAATTACAATATTTTAATACAAACTGTGCGTCGTACCTGTAATTTGAGGTCCCATCCATTAACTAAACCTAGTGGAAGCAATTTTTTGAAAAGGATCTGATGGGAATAAATATCAAAAATATCATGGTTGATATAAATGTCTAATGTGTTTGCCCTATCTTGTGCTAAAGAATGAATCAATTTCTGGAAAAAAATTAAATCGTTAATTATTTGAATTCTAATAAAAACTTATACACCCGTTACCTTCCTAAGTGTTTCTAATATTTTTATTTGTTTATCAACAGAATTAAAAATGATGTTGTGTTTCACTTTTTGGAAATTTGACCTTTCTGTGGTTTGCTTTGTTCTTCCTTGTTTTGTGGTTAAATTGTTTCGATTTTCATATTGCACATGAATAATTTTACTTTGTAAATGCAGATGATTTTTTTTGTCTCTAGATGATTCATCCGCCTGTCTGTTTTTAGTTGAAAGATTTATTGGTTTTCTTTTTGATTGATCATTTGTGATGTCAATATCATTTGGACTATTAACTCTAGGTAAACTGCCATGGTTGTTTTCTTTTATAGAATCATGGATTTCCATTTGTTTATTACTAATATCTTTATTTAAATCAATTTGAACTTGTGAATGCACATCGAAAGCTTCTGTAGTAACAATCATTGGGATTATGTTTTCACTTGCAGTATGTAGAGTGAAATCTGAATAATTTGGCATTCCAATGATTTTGTCTTTTTCTCCCACTGAAATACTGTTTGCTCTTAGAAATGTAGAATTATTTACAGATTTTAATGCCGTGTAAGCTTCACTGTCTGAGTATGATTCGTGCAAATTTTTTTGTAGTGGAAATGATATCGGACTCGAGACTTGGTTTATTCTGGCATCACTGAACAGGCTTTTTTTAATTATACTTTGAGATTCAATTAAGATTATTGGATTTTCAGCTTTCACAGTATTTCCATGAGCATGTAGGTCATCAGCATAGTTTTGTTGTTCTTTTATTATGCTTGGAGAAATGTCTGTTAAAAACAAAGAAATTAGTTTTTTCTACAAATGTATTTGGTTATTATTTTGATAAATCATACTTTTTAATTTATCATTTTTAACATGAAATAATTCTGGATAAATAAGCCTACACTTTTTCAGCGTATCTTCCAGGTTCAATTCGGTATTACTGATTGTCGATTCCAATGCTTCAATCAGTGCCATTGTCACTCCTAAATCCAATATATTTGTAAAATAACAGCTGTGGAAAGATATTATTAGCAAAAATGAGTTTACCCAAGAGTCGTTTATGATTTTTTTCCAATTCCAAGTATTTTTTCTTAAAATCGGTAGTCATATCGCTCTCAATTTGATTATATGGATACAGTTGAATTTCGCTAGATGAAAATTGATTGAGATTTTCAAACGGGGCCAACTTTTTATTGATATTTCATGTTGCTAGGCTACACTAACCGGCATAAAATCAATAGTTTGCCTATTTATACTATAATCACCTCTTTTTTAATTGATTTTTGTCATCAGTAATATCAATAAATAATATAAATTACGATTTATATTTAAATGAAGGTGAAAAAATAAAAATATTCCTGAAAAATCATTTACAAATATATTATTGGCAAATAGGTTATTCTGGCAACATATGTGACTAATGTCATCGGAGTAGTGTGTGGATGATAGTAGAATAATAACAATATGTCTGGTTTGGGAGGACTTTCGCTGTTGGCTCTCGACTACAACTCCGACGAGGAACAGGAACACCAGCAACTTGACAATCCTCAAGAAGAGCGTGAAGGTCTGTTTGTTATTAATGTTAGTAGTTTTGTGTTATCTGCACAATTATAATGCGTTGTTGCCTGTCACTGTTACCGTTACAGTTTGGTCAGTTTGTGTTGATCCAAACAGTGGATGTCCTTACTACTGGGAACAGAGGACGAACAAGGTCTCTTGGTTGGCACCACCTGCGCATCTCATTGGTTAGTTTATTCTCTGATTCTGATATTTCAATTTCATCCCATATGATGATTTATCCTCTTTTATAGAAAACCCCACGCCTATAAAACTACCCAGTGTAAAGATTCCTCCTCAAGCGCAGAGAACAATTTCTAACCAAAATGATTCACAAACTCCATTATTTCCTGCAGTTCATAAAATTAACAAACATTTATCTAGTGAGGAGGAAGAAGAAGATGAGCCCGAAGAGTAACATTGAATTTTATAAAATTATAAAATATTCACGTTAAAGTCACTTAATACTAAATATGTTTTTTTACAGAAAGATAGAACTCATAACTTCTTACTACAATCACGATTCTTGTTCTGATGATGAATCCAAAACAAAAGTCTCACAAAAATCCAAATCCAAACAAACATCCAATATACACAAACCCGACAAAAATAAAGATCCCAAAAAAGAATTAGTCTTGTATGGACCTCAATTACCTGAAGATATTGAAAAAGCAATATTTAAAGATGGTGTGAATGATGTCAAAGGAAATGGATATCAGGATTCAGACAGTTACAGAAAATACACAACAACCCAGGTAATATATAATTTTTGATGTGATAGCAATTATACCTATTAAATATCAATATGATGAAATCTGCATACTGATAAGCATAAAATAAATCTATCATTGGGTAAAAGTCCTTTCAGTGATGGCTTAAAAGTTTTCAATCTGAAAATCACTTATATTTATCATGAAAATGCCTAATGTCGAAACTTGTGTGGTAATTCTTTTGTTTTTTTTAGGAATCAAATTCTAAAATATCTCCCAACTCTGAACCCATTTTAGATGATATAATTTCGAAAATTGAACAAGAACAGCCTATAGATTTACCCAATAGCAAGACTGATAGTTCTATTATAGAAGAAAATAACTCCTCCCCATTGATTAATAGATCAGATGAAACTCCTACCATTTTAGAAAAGAAAAGAAAATCATTATTCGCAAATTATTCCTCTAAATGTTTGAAACGTGAAAATCTAGAATTGTCTGAAAATAAAGTATACAATGTACCATACACTACCAAATACTCTGAAAGTTTTGAAATAACCGGTGAAAGGGTGGGTTTGGGTTTTGCTAAATCATTTAATGAAAACGAGGATGATCGGAAAAATGGGACAATTGTATTTGAAAAAGGTGAATCTATTATTCCCGAAAGTAAGCCATCCAGTTTGACTAGTCAATTATCAGAAGACCGAGATGTTTTAAATGCTAAACTTAAATTTCTAACTTCAAATATTTCCCCTGTATCCATCTTTCATAAACTTAATATTGAAATGATGGTAAGTGTTGACAATTGTCATATAAATATACTTGTGAATTGTTACTATTAAAATAATTAATTCAAGGTTCTGTGGACTGCCTATGAAGCTGGAGAGCTAAGTGCAAAATATATGAACCAACAAATAAATGAAATGGCACAGTGTCTAACGGAACAAGAGGAGCTTGCTGTCTCTCCACCGTGGATTTATCGTTATCACAGGTACTTACACATGCCTCAATCACATAGTTTGCAGCGACTTCATATTGCCATTATTGGTGATTACAAATGCGGACTTTTATATTTAAACTGGAATACAATATTCTTGCCCATTAGTCACATACTTATATTGTGTATTTGTCTTTATGTTCTCGAGAGTTTGATTAAAACATTTTTTACTGACAATTTAATTTTATCATTTACTTACCACTTGACAAATAAAATATTTGTATTTGATAAACAAAAATTTTCTTTCATAACATGGTTCAATAAATAAGGTTATTTTATGTGCATAAAAGGTCTACATACATACATATTTCTGTATAACTTTTTATTAGTTTATATGTATATTCTTCACGAGATCCAGTACCTTCACAAAATTGTATGAACATATTATCGCAATACATTCATGATATTTATTTAATTTGTATAAGTGTTCTTAGACACTATTCTATTTTGTTTGAATATCCAGAAATTATTTCATGTCAATTTGTAAAGTAATTTCAAGTAAATGATAAATAATTTATGTACATAGGGATTTAGAAAAGGTGGTAGAAACAACTTAGAGTTTTAAAAAGGTTAAAGATTTTTTTCAAGTAGCTGCATGTTTCATATGACAAAATTTGAGTGCAAAATGTCAATTATGCAGTGTTTTCCGAATTTTTTAAATACATTTTTGGTACATATACATAAGATTATCATAGATCGCATTCGAATTTTTACTTGAAGCATATAGAAAATATTGTTACTGTAAAAAAACATTCTTTTAACTCTCTTCAACTACATTTATATTTCATTTCTACAAACTTTTTGAAACCCTTTGTATTGTGTTGAATGATGGGTAAGTATGTATATTATATGAATATTTATACCAAATGGCTATTTACACATTTAAATGTCTTCTCTTAATATCCAACTCACCATTAATAAATGGTTTAAAAAATGTACATTTATATTTATTATGGTATCATTTCAAAATAATAAAAAATAAATAATTTATTATTTCAATAATTCATAGCTATGAAACTGTAAAAGATAAATATAATTGTTAATAGTTTTTTTTTTTGAAATGAGTATACATATAAAATAAAAAAGATGTAACTATTAAAGTCAAAACAACCTACTGCCTTAGAAGAATTCTGTGGGTCATTAAAGGTAAGTGATAACATTCCTTTATTATTTCAGTAATAATTATTAATTTTTAAAGAAGAGTTCTATTGAACTGTGAAAAAAATATCTTGGCTGTTTTTTCATTTCTTAACTTATTTTGTTTTATTTAAAAAAGAACAACTATTGTATTGATGTTTAATATTGAATTTTGGTTTCTTGATTGATCAAAAGTTTTTTTTATTAAATTGGTTTGTTTCATGTGTTGTTCTTCTTATAAGTATAAAAATAATGTAATCGAAATGTAGATTTCATTGACTAAAATATGTTTCAGTGACCAGGAATGCTACATGTATGAAAATACTGAGACCGGAGAATGTCAGAAAGAGCATCCCAGTGAACAAGATATGGACATATGTTGTACTCCGCCACCGCCTTCGATTTCTCCATTTACACCACCACCTCCACCATCATTGACTCCAGAAAATGGTGAATTTTGTGATACTTACCATTCCAAAAATGGGGGGATTCCAAACTCAGAGGTTTGAAAAAATTAACAATATACACATTATACATAAAACATCAATTCTAATTATATATCTCTATTATAGAAGCCTAGTGAAGATAATTTGGTGGCTGCATTAGATTCATTTTATTCCGATTTAGCAGCAATGGGTTCAACTGATTCAAAAACAGAAATTATCAAAGAGAATGTCAATGAAAAATCAATTATTAACGAGAAATTTGTTGAAAAGCTATCGAAATCTGCTAATAACAAAGATGCAAAAAGAAAAAGCAAGGTATGGTCACATTATTTATTACTCTATCATCATATATATATTTATTCCTTTTTCTATTATTTAGACGAAATCTATAACCACAACTGGACTGAAAAATAAATCTGTATCTTCATTAGTCGCCAAATGGAAGAAAGTACAAGAATCTTTATAAAGTTTACAATACAATAGAATTATTCTAAATCCTATTATTAAGTATTGTGATAACTTGTATATTATAATAAAACGCTCAGTATTTTTTTATTTTTTTATTATCTACTCTCTTTTCTACATTGCTTCTGATAATGATATTATGAATAGGCACAGTAAATAATCCAAGAAGGTCGGAACCAACAATCTTATCAGTGGGTCCGAGGAGATACAAGTTGATTTTTCCCAAAGACAGTCTAATGTGAATTTGTAAACAAAAAAGTTCTTATGTAGATTTCTTCTATCATACAATTTTTGGGTTTATGAAAGTAGGATAAATGAATTGGCAATATAATTAAGTGTTTGTTAAGAAAGGCTCAGATTACGACTTATCTGAATCTTAAAATACATGGTAGTTTTAATTTTGCTAATTTTTTTATATGTTTGTGATAATAATTATGATACTTTAGTGGACAAACATAAATGATGGCCAAGTGGCAATACTAAACTATTTTGAAAGATCGTCAACCGTCAGAACTGTCACTAATCATTGTATATCAACAACAAACTATTGAAAATCTTCAATCTAATATAATACGTAAGTTTTACAGAACAATTTTTTTTAATTACCTTACAGCCGAATATATACAACGATAAAATACGTTTATAAAAATTCCACATACAATATTTTTTATATAAAAAGAAAATAATTGTGTGATACTTATTAAAACACGATTTGTAATAAGCATTCAAATAATTTATAACATGGCTAGATAGATTATTTAATAAAAATAGGTAAACAATTGAAAAGTTTGAAATAAAAAACATATTTTAGAGCTAAGTTGTAGTAAGCCGTTAATTTTTATAAAATGTAAGAAAAGCGCGCACTGGTTGAAATGCGTGGAGGGAGAAAGGCAGAGACGCCATGTGTGTGTATTTGTGATTGTGTTTGTGTTCGTGAATCACGTCACTATTTTCATATTTTCAATGATTCTGTGTTGGTTTCTTTTATAGTACGTGTACAAACTAGTGTAACAATTTAATGTATGTTATCTCTCAACAATCAATTAGTATTATAGTCAATATTTATGAAATGCCACCTATTTTAGGTTATTTTTCAAAATAATGGATCTTGCAACAAATACAGCCGGTCCAAAAAAGAGAACACGAAATGTTGAAGCGTGGCAATCGACAGTTAGTAAGAAGAAAAGAAGTTTAGGTCAATCCTATACTAGCTACAAGACAAAGAAAGAAGTTCCAGCTCGAACTGTCGGTACTCCTTGTACTTGTTCGGCCAAATGTTTCGAGAGGATTGGAGAAAAACGAATACATGAAATATTTAACGATTTCTGGGGAATCGGCAATTACAATCTACAAAACATTTATCTTTCCGGTCTCTTGACTACTAATCCGATCAAGAGAAGTCGCATTAAAGACCGTCCCAGTCGTACGTTGCGTAGAAATGAATACAGTGTTATTGTGGACGGTGAGAAGAAAGTGGTGTGTGTGCAGGCATTTTGTAGTATTTTTGGAATTACTAGTAAAAAAATTCGTGTAATCCAAGATAAAAAAAATTCTAACCAGATTACCGTGGCAGATCAACGCGGCCACAGAAAACCAAAAACAACTAAAGTTGCCGTTATTAGTTCAGTTAAGGATCACATACTCAGTTTGCCAAAAATAACACAATATTCCAGTAAAACCATAAATCCATATCGAGTCTATCTAACTGGAGGCTTAAATTACGATTCATTATATGCATCATATACAGAATGGTTAGAAACAAACTATCCCGGTGTTGAACCTGTGAAAAAGCAACATTATATTAAAAAATTTAAGAATGACTTGGAGAAGAAGAATATTGGTTTTGAGCCACCAGAAGTAAATCTTCAACCAATTGAAAAAAAATCCTAAATTGGAATAGAACATTTTTGTTTCACCAATTTAGAATAATGTGATAATATAATCCTATCAAAATTTTAACATTCCTATATAGAAAACGAACTTGCCGATTATGCCGATAGAAAACTTGAGCAATTCTGTGTGTCTCATATCAGATATCCAATATTTTGTTAAAATATGTACTTACAGAAGCTCTTCTAGTCTTGATATAAGAAAAAAATTACCAATACTTTTATATTTTTGTTTTCATGAAACATGAAAAAAATGTGTGAATGTTGACAATACAGTTAACTATTCCGAATCTGCCTTTCTCCGTTCAAACGCCTTAAATGTATAACATGTTGTTTGAAAAATAAATTATTGATATTGTATTTATTCATTGTTTCCAATACAATCAACCATTTTCCCCATGTTGAAAATATTACTTGCTCAATATAACTCCAAAATATTTATTTTGTTTAGTTAGTAATGACGGAGACGATTGAAGAATTGATTGCTCGTTCCAAAAAGAACATTGAGAATGATCGTCATAGGATTGATAACTCTGTAGTTCAACCAGAATCGCCCAAACATCAACAGGTAACTGATATTAAAAAAACATTTAGGCCAACTGATACATAAGTAAATCACAAATGTTACATACACTTTGATAAATATTTGTTTGAATTTTTCACTCAATTCACAATTTTTGTCGGCGATTGCTCCTGTCTTTTCATAAGGATATTTCTCATGCATAATTTTTTTATAAAACAATGGTTTGACAGTGTTTTTTTTGCAGAAAAGAACCTGGTCGCCAACAGCAACTTAATACTTTTTACATTACAATTTTTATTCATTGAGAATATTTTAAGGGTTGGTAAGGTATTACAAAAATATTATAAATTCCTTATTAGTCTTAATTTATATAAAAAAAATTACTTCATATTTCTTTCCCATTATCTAAATATACTGCTATCAAAAATAAATACACAATTCAATATATTATTCGCTGAAGGAAATTAATATATTTGATTTTGCTTATTTAGAATTCGATGAGTTATTAAGATAAAAACGTATTTCTAATTATGTGTTAAATATGGAGTTTTACTCTCAATTCGCTTAACTAATCGTTACCTAGATTGTATCTACATATATTATATCAGAAGATTATTTATAATAATATACAAGTTCGACTTGAATTAACTAAGAATATTTTAGGGGGTTGTAGAGTTTCGCAAGAATGAGTGAAAATATAGTTTTTTATATTATTAAAAAAAATAATAGTGCTTTTAGAATCGTGCCACCATCATTGAATCAGCTGTTTCTGTGAAGTACTCAGTGACTGTCGCGTGTGTATTGTGTCTGTAATTTTTTTATAATTTAATATTTTCCCTTTTGTTTCAATAACTACATATATGATTTATTCTTCCTGAGCACATTATTTTTTCTTTTTCTGAGTATATTTTGAAAATCAATACGATTGAATAAAATATGAAATCTGTAATGTGATGTATGGTCATCCACACCCTCGACATTACTGGGTAAGGTATTATAAAGTGGAAGGGGCGAAGGTTGTGACCTTGTATGGAGTGTAGTCCGTCCAGTTCATTATTGATCACACTACTGGCAACACGCCTCGTCTTGTAAGTTCATACTTTATTATCAATAGTTTAAAAATTTTTAAGAAAATTAAGGGTAGTGATAATAATATATTTAACACTATCCCTATTGATATCGTCAACTTTTTAACAGAAAATTTAACTGCGCAGTATTTTTTCAGTATTAAAGCACTGCACGAGTTACCTTGATTATTCAGTAAATTGTACAATACGAGTATATCACAACCATACAAGGTGGATATTTTTTATCCTATTTAAAATTAATTGAAAAATTACACTGTTTAAACTACAATAATTTTTATTTCGGATTAATATGGGGGAAAGAAATATGTATGGTTGCCACTAATGGGAGAGCCAAACTGTGGAATTAGTTAGTAATTAATTATTGAAAATGTCTTATAAGAGATTAAGCATTTTAAATTATTAAAAATTATTATTATTTCATTACAACTGGGAGATGGGGAACAATATTAATAAAATCCCGATGGATCGTCTTGATCCAGGTTTACTCTAATTTCCTGTATTGTAAGGTAAATACTGATTATTAAGTAGGTGAGCAGTGTAACTAGTAATAGTTAAGATCACCGACAAACAATGAATTAACACCTTGTTATGTCTAAAAACCAAAATTTTATGTAAAAACTTTTCCAAAAAGCCTCTAGGGCGTGTATAAATAAATATGCAATGTTTGATTATCAAAACATTGGAATTTCAGCTTTTGATTCTGAGTCTCATATTCTTATAATATATTAATCAATCCATAATACCTACTGAACAAATTGGGTCAAGAGAGTAAATTAATATCAGCTTGATTAAATCTGTCGATTAATTTATTGATCGTTTACAATCAAAGGTGTGTGTATATTATAGACATTTTTAAAAATAAATATAATACACGAACATTCGACTAGTTAAAAGCATAAAATAACGAGCTTTCATAACAGAACTTTTGATTGTAAAATGTTTTATCGCGTAATATCCTGCGTATTCACATTGAACTTTGACACGCCATATTCTTTTAATACTAATTCTTGAAAAGTTGTTCAACACGTGATTCTGTTCACTTATATTAATATATTCTTCGATCAAGTTCTTTTGTTGTGTAGTATAAGGTGTGTCCATGTTTTTAATATGATGATGATGATGGACGATATCGTGCGGAACTAAACCTGTGACCTGTGACCCGCTAAGCCTTATTATAATACCTTTTTACCGTTTTACAATGCGGAAAAATCAGAATCTATCAAAATATTGAACACACTATAAACGAGTGAAAACAATGAATATGAATGTGCACCAAAACACAACAATAACAAACATGTTTATGAAAATCGTATGTACATATTTTGAACAATCTGCATTCACACACAATTTAATTTTGAAAACAAATGATAAATATATATTATAGAAATATACATTTTTCCACTTATAAAACTATAATAAATTCATTAACGATAAAAAATAAACATCGCTATGATATTTAATAAATATTGGAGATACTTAGTTAGTTTGCACAAAATTTCAACATTACGTAAATGTTAGTTTGAGAACTTCAGATAAAAACCATCAATCGTCTCTGATTGGTCTAAATAGATCAAATTAAGTTTTATTCTTATCTAATTATGAATGGACCATCATTAAAAATTATTATTAGTATAATTGAACCTCACGTAACGTAAGAGTAATCGACACCACCGATATTAGAAGCCAGGACAAGTGGATGATAAAAATTAAGATGGCGGACCAAGCAGATGAGTCTGACAGAGGCAAAACTAATTGTATCACTTATACTCGTCTGCTTGGTCCGCCATCTTGCTACATATCTATACACCCAGTCTCCACATCTCGTTATCACTTTTCATTTATTATAAGACATTTTTGCAGAGCTTTACATTAATTCCCTTTATGCGAAATGTTTATTCGTTGTCCGAATTACTCGTTATGAGAGGGTCTAATTTGTATTTTGCACTTTGATGATATCATGATTCATTAAATAATTGGCCACAATATGCGAACAACCACCCACTATTTTATGAATTTGCTCTTGAACCACCCACAACCACAACTCAATAATATTATACGTACTGAAAAAAAAACTAGTATGTATAAAAGTTGTGGTTGTTGGTTAGTAAAGTAATTTGAATTACTGCTAAAGAACACACTACATATTTTAATCTAAATATTATGCAAGTAGTGCGGATTCATGCAATACAATCTCACCTATGTACAAGTAGAATCCATGTTGAAGAATATAATAATTATACAAAGACGCAATATTGTTTGTATGGGCTTGGTTATAATATTATTGAGAGGTGTGTCTTTATATCGATTAGTCTTTATAGGGACTTGCCATTGTTTTGAATATTCTTTGCGTGATTTCAACCATAATATACTTTAATATCACGCTATTTGCACAATATAATATTTGCAATTAAAAAATATTTTTTTGTCATTTAAATAAACAGCTAGAAATTAAACCTCACCCAAGAGGGTAAGAAAATAGGCTTTCAATTACTTACACTTGTAGAGCACTGCGCGGCTTACATTTTTATTATATTACTTTATTATGTGGTAAAATGTATTATTATATTTGAATTTTCGGATATCAACAAAACAATCTACACATACAAATATAAATAAAATAAAATTACTATTTTTGAAAGTTTTGCATTAAAATTTATAGTGTGTCACATACAGGGTGAACTTAAACTAACTGAGAATATTTTAGAGTTGGTAGGGTATCCCAAATATAATATAAAAATAATATTTAATATTTAAAAAAAATACTAATTACGTATTTAACAGACACAATACACACTCAGACAGATACTACTGAGTACTTTGCAGAAACAGCTGATTCTTAGATGGGGGCCCAAACTTTATTTCGAAAGCAATATTGATATTTATTTTTTAATTTTCAACTAATTGTATTAATTAGAAAAAAGTTTTTACTTATTCTTGTGATACTCTACCGCCCCCTAAAATATTCTCAGTTTATTTAAGTCCACTCTGTATAATAATTGATGTATGATAAATGATATGTTTTCTGTAAATATCAGAAAAGAATTGAAATAAAGTAATACAATAATCAAATAATAAAGCAATATTATAAAGGAAATCGTTGCACAGCTCGAATACGTCAAAGCACTTCATCGCACACACTTTTGTGAATATATTACACGATAATTGATTATTGCCCTTTAATAATAATAATAATCTATTATTGATTTTATTTTTTCATTATTGTAGTCCCAGTCATAATAACCACGCAACATGATCTTGGTAGTAAAATAGGATTAAAACCACTTTACGGTTGATTAGAGGCTTCAAAATATATATTCATGAATGTGTAGAGTAATTGTGAAACTTTAGACAGGCGAACTTAATTACCGCAATCCCAAAAAGGCAGATGCGTCTTCTGTATTATGTACGTATATTAATTATTGATGGTTATTTTTAGAAATGTTACGATAGTGCCATGTCACGAATTGGAGAATATTCTCCGAACAATCCAGCAATGGCTCTTTCTCCGCCAATACCAGGAACTGAGCGAGATGTCTTCCTCGGCTTCGGCCTCTACGAAGAACGGAGGAAGAAGCTCCTGCAAAGGCGACATAATGAATACCAGGAATATTTAGCGAAGGTTTGTGCACTTTTGATAGAATCGCCTCATCAATACAATAATCTTCTCATTAGCTTAACCAGGTCAATAATTCGAAAACGAAAAATCGCCGACCGACGCCTAGTCTTCATATTGATATTGAAGCCAATGACGACAAAAGTATATCTTCACCGCGTTCTACAATCGGTGTCCAGACAGATTTAGAAGAATTGGTAATTAAATTTTATTTCTAAGGCGCGGCACATACATGAGTGCTCGATGGTGCTTCTTGTAAATCCGCCAATGAGAAGTGTAAAGCGCTCGTACTCTCATTGGCTGATATTCAAGTATCCACATCTATTCAATTAGCACATTAATGAAAAGATATTAGTGGAACAAACGGCCGTATTCAATATAATAGTGTTGTAGCGGCTAACTGGACAGCGCAGATATGTATTTATGCACTCCCGGTTAGCGCTAACAGCCCCATCTGTCACCACCCGGTAACAACTCTCTTGTCCACCAACTCTCGAGCCGGACACATGTCCGCGAGATGCAAAATGCATCGAACCCCGATCGGGGCTTTGTGTAATTAACACTCAAATAAAACATCACTGGCCAGTTTAACATCTTCTTTTACTTCTCACAACCCCTGCACTGATAATGGACGAACTCAATGGGCCATCTACTAGAACCCATATTGGGGGAAGGGAGTCCTGTAGCGACTAACTGGACAACGCAGATATGTATTTATGCACTGCCGGTTAGCGCTAACAGCCCCATCTGTCACCACGCAGTGAGTAACTCTCTTGCCTACCGGCACTCGAGCTGGACACACGTCCGGGAGACTCCTTGAAGCGGGACTCGGACCGTCATGTTTGGCGAGCCCGCTTTGTGTAATTAACTTCATCTTAAATAAAACATCACTGGCCAGTTTGACATTCATCTTTTACTTCTCACTCCCTGCACTGATTGGACCAACACCATGGGCCAACTACTAGAACCCATAGTGTAATGGGAGTTTGTAAATGAGTCGTGCTGTGAGTATTGAATCGTATAGGAAAAGACTAGAGCTTGGTAGTAACGGTATACGTACACGCACCACACGCACACACTCTCATTACTTTCAAAATAACTTTTCTCTCTATATTGCTCCTTGAATTTCCCCATATTATATATAAATATTTTTTAATCATTTTAGCTGTCACTATCGCCAGTGTCCAACTCGAAAAATATTGTCTTCACAAAAGCAGAAAGGGAATTATCCCCACAAAGGGCTAGAAAACATCCCGATAATACGACACAAGCTAACACGTCTATCGAGTTTGAGGAGTCAATCGATAATTCCACTAAACCACTGTACGGTATGGGTGTATTGATGAATTTAATTTAGTTTGTAGAAAAATATTATAAAATATGCTTGCAGGTGAAAATTCTAATTCGCCTTCAAATATAAAAAATATTCATGGTTTGTCTTTATTAGATGCTGAAGTTATAAAATACAGGAACTTGGTGGAGCAACAAGTAAGATTTTTGTTACATTATTTAGTGATAGATCATTTTTTTATTGAAGGTTTTTTTTCTTCTACTTTAGGAGAGTGCGGCCAAACGAATAGCTTATCAAGAAGAATTAAAAAACCAAATAAAAGAACAACAGAAAATACGAGAAGAAATCAAAGCAAAACAAAAGTATACAGTCTCTTTTATTTTTTCATGACATTTTATTATAATGCATTTATTTTTTTGTTTTACAGGCATGTTGAAGAATTAGATGAACTAAGATTGGAAAAACAATTGCACAAGTTGAAAATGTCACAAGAAATGGAAATGAACAAACAAAAACAAATCTCTCTGCAAGTAAGCTAATTAAAATATAATAAAACATTGATGAAAGTAATGTACTGTACATATATATTGACTAAAATGTTTATCTTTTATTTTGCAGGCAAAAAATAACGATGCCGAGTTCATTAAAAGTAAAGCAATTTTGGAGAAAAATATTGATGCGGAAAATATAAAAATGAAAAAAACGAAAATAACTCCAGAAAGACTAACAAAGAGTCCCGAAACAAAAAGAGATTTAAATATTTTATCTTCAAATTCACAGAGAAATAATCTATACGTTGGCCAAGATATATTGATTCGCAAACAGCCATATTCATTTAATTATACAGAAAACTCACTATTCCTTCCGTCCTATTCAATGAATAAATTAGGAAATTATCAAAGTAATCCAATAAGCATTAAGAAATATCATTCAAAAAATAGTAACAATGACAATAAATTGCAAGATATAAATATTTCAAATAAAGAAAATTATCACTCGTCATATGAACCAAAATTTCTAGGTAAAGATATCACTGAAATGATTGACTCAAGCCGATACCTTCAATCCAAAGATTCATTACCAATACCAGTTTTACGACATCTTCCACACAAACATGAGGCAGATACGCCGGAAGCGTTGAGTAAAAATGTTGAATGCATTGATGAAAAATGGAGAGTGCCTGCGATACAGAAAAATATTATGAAGTACGATGTGAATCCAGACGGTAAACAAGAAAGCATTTTAACACAATTAGGATCAATAAGGAAACAGTTGCAATTGGAACAGCTGAAATTAGACCAAACAAATTCTGTTTTTAAAACCAAACCTTTTACGTAAACATACATTCATATTTTGTGTCTTCCTTTTTTACTACCTAATTCTAACACTAATAAAAGATATTTAAAATACAATCTGTAGTAAGTTATTTCTTATATATACATATGTATTTATTTGGTTATCATGGATTATTGAAGAAAAGATATTTGTTTTATCATTGGAAAGATAAGTATTCTTTTTATCGTCAAAACAGATAAGACTAATCAGATACAAAATTGCTGATGGTTTAGTCACTTGTGGCTGCTATGAATATAAGATGTCAGCATATCACAGTTTATTTGTGTTGGGAATCATATGTCAAGTGTATGCAATAGTTGGTAAGTAAAATACTTTTCATGGTTTGTTAATTTTTTGAATAACTCTTCTTTTAACTGATCCAAATGATTTTTATTTTTTTATCATAAAGGGGAATTATTTCTAAACATTTGTATCTGTACACTATTTCATATTTTTAGATTGTAGTTCAGTATCAAATAGTCGAGCAATAAGAAATACATTTGAAATATACGATACTCGAAATGTAAACAAAACCGATTTCATAAATCAAACGTACTTTGATGAAGATAATCTAAAAGTGATTGATAATCTGCATTCAAATACAGATGTTGAAAACAGAACGTTCTTGAGCTTTAGAGTAACAGATGTATCCATTACGAATGGAAGTTATACCTCGATAACATCGGAAAATTATCCAAATCCATATCCGGACAGTCAGACTACAACCGAGTGGCTTGTGGGTTTTGGTGATGGATTTGGAGTTGAGGTGATTGTTCGAGATTTGGATATTAGCGGAACCACCGATGATTATCTTGTTTTAATACCTGGTAAGTTTTATTTAAATATATCATTAAGATTTGTTTAAATGACCCATTCATTGTTCAGGGGGTATTGAAGAAAATGCCATAATATTCTCGTATTATTTGAGCGGAGAGAAAAAATTTCGACTCCTTCATTTAGATGAACTGACCATAAAGTTTGTGACAAATAGAAAAGTATCACCAAACACTCACAGAGGTTTTAAAATTGATGTTAAAAGAGTCGGTGTGTATTGGAAAATATAATCTGTATCAATTTGCTGTTATAATAATATTATATTTTAGGAGAATATCCAACTACCACACAAATACCAACGACTGACACACCACCATTGACTATTAAAGCAGAAGAAATATCAACAATTTATTTAGGAGGGAGAACGCAGGAAGAATTCCTCAATGTATCAGACTTATTCAAACTAGAATTGGCTAGGATTGCAGAGCTTTATTGTTATGAAAATAACATACCTATTACAGAAAACCTGACTGTGTAAGTGATTATTTTTGCCTTCTCTATTTATATCATGGTCTGTATAATATATCCAAGAATGCACTTGTGTTAGTATTAATTCTCACGGTGGGTCTGTTCAGTAGTTGCAAACAGTTTGTTGAATAGTGAACTATTTATTACTGATTAAACTATTAAATATATGTGTGGATTTCTCAGTTTATAAAAAATGAATACAGAAGTCTGAGAGAGTAGCCATATTGGCATATTGTTTGTTTAGTCACAAATAATAATAACTATTCATTAAAAAAGTGTTTTCCTAGATAAATAACGGGTAAAGTATAAAATGTATTGAAAATACGTAATAGAATATTTGAATGTTAATTATTTTGTGAGAAGTGATGAACCACTGGAGTAAAACTATTTTGGGCCGCCTCATCTCTGCACTGCAGTACTACGCAAGACTTGAACCAGATCAAACGAATGCTGTTTATTATTATTGAAAGCGTGTATATTAACTTATTGATAGAATTGATAATCAGATAAGCTACGTGGGAAATAAGGAAAAGTTGGGTGAGCTATAAAGCGCACTGCTACAAACGGTGGGGGTGAAGGGAGGCTGTATTGATTAGGAGGCAACCTCTACAGTACTGTTATAACCTGTGATCATGTGAGCTGTATTCGACCACCGGCCAAATATAAGATAATAAAGATGATTCCTCTGTTGGACAAGAACAACCTGGCCATCAGTGCCATGGTGACTTGCGTCATGCAGCTGATATTCTTTGTGATCGCTGCAGCCTTCCAGTGTGATAAGCTGACGGACTTTACGGGCGGAGCCAACTTTGTTATCATTGCTCTGTTGACCTTCTTCCTCGGCCAAGGAGGCAGTCATGCCAAGTCTTACGATAGTCGCCAGCTGATGGTTACCGTGTTCGTCTGTCTGTGGGGAGCTCGCCTCTCCGGCTATTTACTCTACAGGATCGTTCACATTGGAAGGGACAAACAGTTCGAGGACAGGAAGAGCAATATCGTGCGCTTCGGTGTGTTTTATACATTCCAAGCTTTCTGGGTCTATATCGTGAGCTTGCCTGTCATCATCATCAATTCGCCGCACCATTCATTCCCCAAAGCTCCCAAGACGATGACCACCCTGGATTCTGCGGGCACGGGTGTTTTCTTCATCGGTCTTCTCACCGAAACATACGCCGACCTCCAGAAGTTCTCCTTCAGGCAAGATCCGATCAACGCAGGAAAATGGTGCAATGACGGACTGTGGAAAATGTCCAGACACCCCAATTATTTCGGCGAAATCGTACTGTGGTGGGGAATATTTATAATTTCACTCAACGTAATACAGGGAATCGAGTGGATTGCGATTCTGTCGCCCATCTTCACCACTCTGATAATTCTGTTTTTGTCTGGGATTCCGCTGTTGGAGAAATCTTCCGATGAGAAATATAGAGATAACCCGGAGTATAGATATTACAAAGCTTCCACTTCACCTCTGATTCCGATCCCGACTTCGATTTATGTCGAAGTGCCCAGGGGCTTGAAGTTTATTCTGTGTTGTGAATTCCCACTGTACGACTCGATGAGTGCAAAGAGCAGCCATGTGACGGAGTCTACTAGTATTTCTATGGTGCAATCACAAACATAGCTAGTGCTGAGCAGCCATGAGCATATGGCTGCCCATCCCAGGAAGGAACACCATAGATCCAATGCACCCATAGCCTTGTGATCGGACGCTAATATAGTTTCCCCGGAAAAGGTTCAAAAGGCGATAGAAGAATATCACCTGTTTCAAAACCGAGAAGAAAAACATGTCGACGATCTCGATGAAGAAACATACACTGGTTTTTTAGACGAAACTGTTGAACCTATTGAGCCTGTCAAAGGCATCGAAGAGAAATTAGTCTAGTCTTCCTTTATGTATTCCTAAGTGTTCAATGATTTTTAAATAGCTTAAACATAACGAATACTAATAATTACTGTAGAGTTATAGATGGCGTATATTTATTATTAACTAAATAAATAAACTTGATGTTACTAGCATAAAAAATAGTTTGAAAATTTATTAAAATGCGAGTAGCTAAAATATAGAATCAATCGTAATAAATTAAATATTTCCGAAAACTACTATTTACTAGTATCTATAAATATTAGTATTGCTTTTAGTCAATATATTATAAATTACATATCACATAATAAATCTAAAACAATAAATAAATGTTTTGTACATATCATTATTTCGAGCGAAACTCATTTGCAGTATTTTTTTTAATAGACTGTTGCTTTTATTAGCATTTTGAATTATATAAATGTTAATGTTTAAAACTATATGATGTGCAAAAGAATTATTGATGTATTACATGTTGTTATTACTATAAAATAAACTTTCAAATGAACTGTACAAGTTTTCATTGATGAATTCACATATTTAAACTATTTCCAGACTTGAAAATGTAAATTATCATCTGATAACGGCTTGCAATATAGTGTGGCCTGATAGTGACAACTGCGTCAAAGTGAACTACTCAATTTCAGTTTATTTTAACAATGAAACTTTCTTATATGAATTGAGTACGGAGCATTTAGATGACATGTGGTCAAGATACTATGATAAGCTGAATTTGGAACCACTCAATCTAAAGGTAGATTTTATTTATTCTTGAAGCATTGTATAATTTATTCAAAATTCTTTATTTTATTTTCAAAGGCTTACCCTCTTCCAAATGATCATCTCACTTTTTGGGTATGGATGGGCGTTTCCATGGGAGTAGTTGTATGGTTCTTCATTGTTTTATATGGTATTTGGAGATGTCGATATTTCTATGAGTATAACCAGTAAGTTGTCATAGTTTCTCAATGTGAAAATCTCACTCCAATATAATTAAATGTTGTAAATTGATTACAGGCCGTACGGCATGCGAGACAGTTTAGTTTCAAATAAAAAAAGTGATGTTTCCTTATTCCCCATTCCTCATCAAAGTGTTCCGCCTCTCTTTGGATTTGATACTTATGCTCCAGAAGACAAGTTTTGGTTCGATGATTTGCCTCCAGAATATACAGAAGAAGTACCACCGCCATGTCAGTTAAAGCTAATTAATGAAATTTATAATAAATACAAATATTACAATATATATTTTGCTATTTTTAGTTAAAAGTAGCGGAGAAAATAATCAAAGTTTTATGGCAGACGGAGAACTATTTAATCTTGACTCAGATGAAGAAATAATTATGTCATTGCCCGATCAAACCAAGGAACAAGTATCTCGGTAGAGAAAGACAATTTATTAAATTAGATTTTTTATTTAATGCAATATGTTTTTCAGGAAACAACAAATCATAGAAGATATTGGCCAGAATGAATCATATTTATGATAAATATATAATATTCAGAATTTTTATATTGGAAAGTTCTTTATCACCACACAATAAATTATTATGTTACTATTGATTTGTAGCATTTTATAAACCAGTTATTTTTCATATACTTCAATCTTTGTATTCGTTTATGAAATTTAAATATTTAGCAGCATCCGTGAACACAATATAATGATTTCTATCACATGCATCTTTGTCTGTCCTAGAAACACTCACAGAAACAATTCCTCTTAAGAAATAGGAATTCTTATTATCAGATACTTTTTGAGGTATCACAAGACCACCACCACTGTCACCATTACAGGCACTGGTTCCTAAAATGTAAATAAATGTGCCAATTATATAGCAATTATGATGACAAGGAAATTATCACATACCATTTCTGCGTCCTGCACAAAATGTTGTATCATCGACAAACTTTTCAAAGAACGAGGCAAAACTTAATATGCAGTCAATATTACTCACAACAGGCATACTTCCTGCCGTCAGCTGCTCGGATAACACATCATATTCATTCAAACCCCACCCTACAACCTGTTAACATACTTAATATTATATAATTTCATAATAGTAAAGATTTCTCACCGTTCCATCTAAACCGACGATCAAACTTTGTGTTGTATCTTCTGCAGGCCATAAGCAAATCGGTTGAACATATTGATTATAAATGACTTCTGTTTCTAATCTAAGTATGGCTATATCATTCTTCAGTGTTGTGATATCAAAGTCGGGGTGAACAATAACTCGAGATACCTGAAATATTATAGCATCCGTTATCTATGCACAGATTACTTTATATTTAAACATACAGCCTTCTCTTGAGAGCCGGGATCTCTTCCCCTTAAATTGTATTTTCCCAGTATAACTAACAGCAAGTCATGGGACAGTATCCCACTTCGAGTGTAAACACAATGGGAAGCTGAAATATGTATGTACTAAATGTAATTTGTAATCTAAAGTATGAGTTGATTGGAGTGTTACCGGTGACAACAGCCGTTCTGGATACTAGAGATCCTCCACATTGATATTGTTGACTAGTTTTTTGTTGCGTATAAACATAGAGGGCTGCATGCCAAGGCCAATCTCCGGCTTTGGTCGCTCTTCCACTAGTAACTAACTGAGAATGTTCTACTTGTCTTCTACCGCAGAAAGAGAAGGAGCCTGTTGGAACTCCGGTGGCTGTTCCAGTAGCCAGTGGTCTTGCCCCAAGAAAAGTTGGTTCCCACTGCAAATAGTGTCAATTGAACTCATATAATAGAGTATATTTGGTCTGTTACCTTTTTAGGATTTTTACAAAGACACTTTCCATTGAGTCTGGCTCCGAGAACATTAGGAAATGGTTTATTTTGTGTTGCTTTAACTGTGAACTTGATTTCATCTGTAACCTCAAATGGAGTAATTCTAAAGATGTGACCATCAGAGTATATTCTTGCTATTTCTGGATCCTGAAATGTGACATTACTTATGTAGAACAAAATATTATAGACTTTACTATTGGTTATATTTTACCACAGATACTGCAGCATCATTATCCAGTGTAATCTCTAGTCGAGCTTCATTTAAGTGTGTGTAATTTGTCAAGGAAAAACTACCATCCCAATAGTTTTCTTCTGAGGGTTTCCTACCTATTTCTCTACTCATCCATATAAAACCATCTGGACAGGGACTAAATGCTTCAACTGCCAGTCCGAGAAATGACATTCCCTCATCTTCATCTTCCCCTGTTTGTGTTTGCACTCCACAAATTATCAAACAAGCATACACTAACAATATTTTAAACTTATTTTCCACCATGATTACGCCTACAATTTAAAGTATTTAAGCATAATACGGAATAATAAACGATTTAATTCAACATAAGGAACGAGGTAATGATTCCACGTCCGAGGTCAGATGCAAACTGGTTTGTGTTGTTTATTATTTTACGATTTCACGTAAAATCACTGGAATTTCCAATCACTACTCCAAAACACAAATTTTTTGATAAGAAACAATTTATTCATTTATGAAATCTCACAATGTTTTTTTTACCATCCCGGAAAATGGGTGGATTTTTATCGCAATTTTTTTTCATTGTTTACCCATAATTGTTAGTAAAAATAATCAAATAAATGTATCTAAACTTTAATTGTGATACAGTAAAAATGTGAGTGTATTGTTAAATAAATGTCGACAGCGTTCTTTTAATGTATTAGAACCAATTTGTTCTATGTTTAGTAAATACACCATATATGTATATAGAGTACATTAACACACTCACAAAAGTACAGGCTTAAGATAATTATACTATAACTTGAATATACGTAAATATCCGGTTGATTTTTTGATCCTTCACGATAAGGTAATAAGTTTTTGTAGAGGAAATCGCCCGAATAGAACTTATTAGAACTTAGAATTACTCGAAACCATAGTATTAACAACATAATAATATATTTTGTTTATAATTTTGTCGAATGGTCAGTGCCACGACTTCTGACCCATTTTATAAGATAAGTTCAAGATGATCGTCAAAATGTTAATTTTATATAAAAATAATGTTGTTGAATCGATGTTAGACCCAATAAAACAAGGTTTCTTTAATTGTCTAATTTTGTTGTATTTATGTAAAGCAAATAAAATCAAGTAAATAACATTTTCAATATGTTTCATTTGTTATTTTAGCAGGGTATTTATACAACTTAGGTACATAATATATTCTATAATAAATAGTGCGTGTTAGATATTAATATAATATGGATGGTAACATATCGTGTTGAAGATTCTCACTTAAATATATTTTTATAAATAGTACGGATCAGAATGCTTCTTTTCTAAAACTAAATCCGAACTGATCGCACTTGACGCGTATAACTCTGGCTAGTTGTGGAGGTCCACAGTAAAACACTGTCACCTTTCCTTTCTTTTGTGCTTGTATTTGCTTGAAAACCTTGTCCCAGTTTGGTCTTCCAGCATTTGTCCTAGTTTTGAGGCCAGTTATGAGATCTCTTTTCTCCTAGACATTACAATGTGATTGAGTTATTTCCGCAATTTAATATATCGTCAAGCGTTCATACCTTTTCGTGAAGAAGATCTAAAGCTAACTGCAATCCCACCGCTTTCATGTCACACTTTTGTAACGCGCTCGTTATATACATATGCATGTCTAGGAATCTTTCCATGGCTCCTCCCATTTCGGCTTGTTCCATTTCCAGCTGTGATAACAAAGATACAAACCATTCGAACGATCTCTGTTCCCTGTTGATCCAGAAGAAGTCCACCTATGAGAATATCAGAACACATTATTAAAACACACCAATTAAATGTTTATTGATCCTGTACTTTTTCTAGTGTATTGTTTAATCAATACCAATAGCTTTGTTTCAATTTATTAGTACCAGTTTGATCTTTGATTAGTAAACAAACCGTGTATTTATATATAGTGCTTTGAAGGGCAAATAACTACCCTTTGGACATTTATTGCCCTTAGTATTCAGTGTTTCTTAAATTGTCATCATTAATAAGTGAAATGTGCAACATAATTATTAAAAATACCTCTATTTTAACTACCACAATAACTCACTAACAAAAGCTAAACATGTAAATTTGACTTAATTAAAAAAAAAAATCTCCCGAAATATTGATGATACGACTAAGGGCGTTTTGGCAGTACATAAAGTAATAAAAACATAATATACAAATGTATCTCTTACTCAAAATCGTCAAAATATGACTTGTGCATTTTAGCAGAATACCCTCGATATTTTACTTAATATTAAATAAGCAAATTAGTAACAAAATCTTGAGGCGAATCGACAGCAACGATATAGAAGACCAGACAAGTGGATGATAAATATCAAGATGACGGACCAGGCAGATGAGTTTGACAGAGGCAAAACTAATTGTCTCTCTTAGACTCGTCTGATTTGTTCATCATCTTGATATTTTTACATCCGTTTGCGAATCCATGAGGTTCATATATATCAATGTAGCAATCTCATTATCAAATAATTCACGTTTTATATAATATTGAAATGAATAGTTTTACCTTTCGCAGGTTCATAATTGTTGCCGGGATGTCACTTGTCCAGGAATGTTCACACTTGGGACATTTATGTCTACCTTTCCAATATCGATGCATTATGGATTGCAAAATAGAAGCAAATGGAGTAACTCCAATCCCAGTCCCGACAAGAACAGCATGTTGAGCTCTAAATATGTGTGATGATGGGGCTCCATAAGGACCGTCTAGGAAAATCTAAAAATTATATATGTATTTATAAGATTAGAGTCGTCGAAGAAGACTTGATATTTGTGGCATCTTAGCGGTAAAACAGCATATGTCACAAGAATCAAATTTTTCCAGAGTTACTTAAGTGATTTGGTTAATTTTATTGAATTGAAATGTGTGAGATTTCTTAATTCAATATGTGATTTTCATCAATTTTCGGAATGGTTTTCTTAACATTTTATACCAAAGAATTCGCTCCGTGGATATAAGATCTTATCCTAATTCAATATACGACTCTTAAATAAAAAGATGATTTATTTGATCAAAATTAAAGGGGACCAAAAATTTAGGTTTACTACTGGGCGGGAGAATCTGATGCTACGACACGGGACTAAAAATATCATAATCTTGATGTAGAAATAAGTATTTTTATCGGCTGTGTTATGTGACATGTGTGCTTTTACAATTTTTTTGATGTTTATGTTTACAGATACAATCAGGCTGTTGAAGCCATGTCCCACCGAAATTTTACTGGCAGATTCAGACCATTTATAAGGGTATCAATAAATTATTCGTAATACGCTGATCCTTCCGCAAAACCAATTCCTTCCATCAAAGTAAAGTAAATAATTAGCAATATACTTCATTGATTTGAACACTAATGGTTTTAACAATACCTCTAGGGGTTTCCTGACTGGGAAATTGGCAATGATTCCATCGGGAGTTGTTTGTATATCCTCAATTGGCTCGGCTTGAGCTTCTTCCAAATCTTTATCCTTATCCTTATCCGGGTTTAATGTCTGTGAAAGTCGCCTGCGGACGGTTGTGATGAGGGATGCATTCGAGTCCTTCTGTTCACAACTCTCAAGACTTGGGGTTTTGAATGCTATGATTGTCGGTTTAGTCCTCATATATCGGAAACTATGAGCCAAGGATTTGTTGTGAGTTGCCATACTGTTTGGTGTCATCGCTCGAATAGCGCGTCTAACTTGGCATTCGTCAAAGGACTTTTCAGATTCGGATCTTACATACTCTTTCAACCTAAAATATGAACACTATAAAACAGTATCAATACCATACAGTGATTACTTACACGTTGATTCTTTGCTGAGCTTTGGTTTTTGTTTGTATATCGGGCATTGAATTGGCTTTCTCAAGAGGCGCTTTTCCTTGCATCAGAAGAGATCCGAATTTCCTGTCATGTGGCAATTTTATCGGGATTCCATCTAAAAGTATATTTTAAATCAAATACGCCTACAGATTATGTCCCTTTAATACAATTTTACTTACTGTCTCCACTGCACGATGGTCTTTTACCATTGAGTTCAAGAGGCGGTGGACAAGTTAATTCTTTATCTTCGTCTATAGTAAAAGCTTCGTTGGTATAAGGAAGAGCCGCAAATTCTAAAGACTTCTTTTTTCTAGTCGGTCTTCCATTATTATTGCTTATCGGGGCATTTGACTTCGTCGAAAGACCTCGTTCCAGTTGACTATTTATCATGATTATTTAATGAATAAAATTTTTGTAAGTAATTGGTTTCCTAGGCGTACAACGCCGTACTCGTACACAATTAGTATGGTAGTAGAGTTGTTTTGCTATAAAATTGACGGTTTTTTATTGATTAACCAAGCTCTATACTCGTGTGAGGTATTAACTAACAAAAAACTAACTAAAAGTATAGCAAATCAACTCTACTATTGTCTTAACGGGGACGTACTTCGAGGAAACCCAAGGGTTAGGTGGATTGTTCACTTATAATAATTAAAGCTTAAACTAAGGTTTATGAATATTCTGAAATTTAACTCTCGAGTCACCTAGCTCATTGTTTGAAGAAACCGACCATAAATAATTGCATAGCTTGTGTCACCTAAAATATGAAGCCTCTTTAAGGCAAAAACATGACACAAAACTAAGAATAGGTTTATAGATTATAGGATCGATTCTCAACACATTTTTAGTATTTTGGGGAGATAATATACTTTTATCTCAGAGGCTTTATATAACTATATAATTAGTTTGTATAATGATTACATACCCTTTAATTTTTTTAATAGCTCCTTTCGTAGCATTTATAGTAACAACAGGATCTTCTCCTGATTGTAAACGTTTGTGTTCTTCTTCAAACCATGCATAAAGTCTATTCGTCCATTCTCCAACTCCTCTAATGTGAAGCCAAATATATTCTAAAAAACACAGTGATTCAATCAAATAATAATTATTAAATAGGTGTTATTTATTTAATACCTTCTTGTTCCGGAGCACTGCTGATTGTAAAAGGATGCCATTCGTATTTGGCTATTTCAGGGATATTAACAAACACATAGTCTCCCGGATGATAATCGAAATGATGCGGTCTTTTGATAACCAAGTGTGTGACGTGTGATGGTAATAGAAGACCAGAGCTGATGTAAGTTTTACCAATCTCTCCAGACATCCAGGCCAATCTATGTATTCTCTCGATCAAGTATATCACTCCTGGAATCATGAACCACTTCCAAAAATTGGGGCCGTGGAATATTAAAATGATCCAGAACGGAACGTAGAGCAGATGAGTCCAGTAAAATATCTTGAATATTTAACCACAAATTAGGTTGAATGTTAATATATTTTAATGTATTTAATATGTCAACCTCGAAGCTGCCTCCTCTTCTTACAAATGCCTGTGAACATATGAACATAACCACAAGTATTACAGCCAATGCGATTCCCGTGGGATTGGCACAACCTGGTACAGTACCAAAAAGGCCGGGATCTGCAGTTGTTAACCATTGAGTGATTGTGTAGTTGTTTGCATTGAGCTTAGGATCATTTACCACCAGTAAACCTAAAAATGATTTTATTTAGTAAGTCCTGAGTTAATATACAGAATGGATCCTCTAGTGCTTGAACTTTGAATCTTGAACAACGTTGGGACGTATAAAAAAAATCTTTCACCAAACGAGCAAGAAAATATTGTAACGTATTGGCCACCGCGCAGCTGCTAGTTGACCCAGTTGGATTATTACTTGTGAAGAGTTGTTAAGAACGAGTGTGACACTAAATATCCAGGCTTTACCGAGGTAATAAAAAAGGAAATTAGTGCAGTCATCGAGAAAATACAGCTCCATACTGCTTGAAATATACCGAAGATTGGGTTGATCGTATGGGTTACTTTACTGCAACTGCTGGCTTACAAAGATGAATTTAGTCATCAAAGGTTTCGCATGACAGCCGCTTGGAGCGCTGCTTTTACCACTCGTACTGTTTATCTGTCACTTGTCGATCTTTATGTCATTGAAAGTTCCTTAATATATTCAGGGACAAATCTTTTTACTCTCGAGTGCTGGATTATACCGGACCAGCGTAATAGCTCAGGGGATAAGAAGCGTGGCAACAAATACTGTGGTCATGAGTTCAAATCCCACTCAAGTCAAGAATTTATAAATTGATTTGATCGGTTATTACGACTGGGAGATCGGGAATAATAGTAATAAAATCCCGATCGATCGTCTCGATCCAGGTTTACTCTGATTTCCTGGATTGTAAGGTAAATACAGAGTCGATTATTAAGTAGGTGCCCTGTGTAACTGACAATAGTTAAGATCACCGACATAAATAAATGAAAATTATCGAACGTGTCGGATTTTAAGGACAGGTGACCACAGCTCGTTTATGTTGGAAGCAAATGTAAAATTTGCGGATGTAGTAGTGCAGGCCACGTTACGTTAAATGAAATTAATACTTGCGCATGAAACTTCTATAGATACTATTTAATACAACTTAATAAATAAATATTACTTACTGAAATTCAGAAGATGCATTATAGTGTGAACAACGCTAAGTATAAATATCAGCATTCCGGTGAGCTTATGAAGATAAATATGTTGATCCAAAGGCAAGACCAATCCAAAGCCTCTTGTTCTCAGGAATGTTATACATCTTCTTAGCATCAATACCAAAACCCACATGCAATTGAAGTTCAAACACTGACCTAAAAAATTATATAATTTTAACTCATTTGTGCCGCCAAACACATTGGTGCTTGTCGTATCTCCGCCAATGATAGATATGTAAACAAACACGAGCGCCAATCAGTGTCAAGAGCTTGTTCTCTCATTGGCGGAGATCTGTGTCGCGCTTTATAATAACTCACCACAAGCTCTAGCGACTATCACGTATCCATTAGATTCCCTGTATTGTATGGATCTTGATACAAACAGTCCCACATTGACTATTAAAAAAGCTCCCATAAATAATAAATAGACATAGTTGTTCTTCAAGTATGGCAACGAAAGTTGATATGGTCTTAAAGCCATCAACTGGCCAAATTTAGATGCTGGTTTGGGTTTTGGTTTAGGAGGAACAAGCCACCGGTCTATACTGTAATCATAATAGGTGTTGTATTAGTGATTTTAAATTAAAATATAAATAATAATTTTGAAAATTTCTGCCGTCGTAAATTGTGGTAACTCTGAAATAAAGGCGATAATAATAGAACAATCTAATAAGCAAATCTACTCTGAGAAACATAAGAGCACTGCGTGGCTTACTTTTTTGGTAAATTGTATTATTCAATTTGAATATTAACATAACAATATTAGTAAAATGATTTGTCCCCTGTTTTGTGTAAATATCATACATGTAAATGTAAAATCTCTTTTTTCAGGATCGTTAGGTAACATTCCTGGCAAATTTGATGGATTTATATAATGTAAAAAATCAATTTTATAAAGGGAATCGTTGTAGTACTCAAATACTTCACAACACCTGTTTCGAAGAAATTTTAGTAGAGAATCTACTTAGCTTATGCTTGGTACATCAAAATATTTTATGATCTAATCTTGGTTTTAAAGATTTTCATTGAAGGAAATCATTAATGTAACAAATACAACTTGGGAAGGTTCTGTTTTTTACCTGATGGATAAATTCTCAAGCAATCCACCGTGTTTTTCTAATTGTTTCTTGAGCTCTTCATACGTAATGGCTCCCATATTTGTTGGATCAGCATCTTCAAGAAGAGCATCAGCCAAGTCCATCAACTGATCATCACTGAATTTCATTCCATTTTCTTCCATACAAGCTCTTAATACATGTCTCATCTCTCGCTGTTGGATCAATCCATCACCTAACAATACAAAAAATATTATAATAAAAAATATATTAATAAACCATTGTTAATACCGTCTAAATCGTAGACTTTGAAAAGGAACTTGATCTTGTCTTCGGGAGATTGTCCTGAAAATTGATTCATTGCTTCGAGAAACTCCTGCAGGGAAATCGATCCGGAGTTGTCTTTATCGAATATTTGAAATACTCTTTCGGTGAAGAATGGCTGTAATATTCAATTAAAAATTATTAAATATAAAAAAAAATATTTATCAAAATTGTACATTTTTCGACATGACGATTTTCTGAAAGTCTTCTCTTTTAATTTCCATCTCGTCGCCGACTGTTTGCCTGAATAATGTTTCCAGCCATTCCAGACTGCTTTTATCGAATCCAGCTTTTTTCCTAAACACACAATATAATGATTATATAAACAATCATATTATTATTTTTTGTTTATATCTCACCCAACAACCATACGGTTAGTTTTCAGGAATAAGGGTGAGAAACGAGGCAGGGGTATGTTTTTTTAACGATTTTCTGGTATTGGAGAATATGTTAAAAATTTAGTTTTTGTATTAATTGTATAAAATTGTACCTGTCATTGGTGATGTTTGAAATGAACTGAAGGATTTCCTCTGGAAGTGCGACGCCATCATTATCCTTATCGACCAATCTGAACAGTTTATCGACTACCTGCAATCACGTATTACATTAAATCTAAACTTGAATTTAAAAAAATATATATATTTACCCCTCTTGCTTGAAACACTTGACAAAACTTTTCGAACGTGACGACATTTTCTCCGCATAAAACATATGCGACACTTTCGACTTGTTCGGCCAAATCTATGTGTTTTTCATCGCTGAAAATATGTAAACCTAATTTATTATATTATTTATGTGCTTATAAAAAGGATGAATACTCACGCCAGTCTCTCTTTTAAAAATTCCACCCAGTCTTCTTGAACCAAGTAGTTTTGCCTTTCGTGATCGAATAGTTGGAAAAGCTTATCCATAAAGTCCTGTAATTTAAAAAGTCAAGTTTATTACATCAAAATCAAGCAGCATTAAAACACTTGTGGTTATTGTGACCATGTAAATCATTTGCTTTTTTTCTTGAATGTACCTAAAATATGAAGCTTCAGACATAGGCAGAGGCGAATTAACATACTGGAAACGGATGAGATTGGTAATTATAGTTGTACAGTCTTCGGTGAGTAAGACATTTACTCTAGATATTCATAAAACAAGGTATAATATCGTTGATAAAGAGCACATCCAAAGATTTGTTGAGAATAATGAATATCAAAACTTGACACTCTGGGAAATTATTAAAAATTTGAGTATTTTTATCCCTTATTCTAAATAATATTTAATAAAGAAAGATTTAAACCAATGAAATGTTATGTATAGAAGCGCTATGCACTATTGCGTCATACATTCGAATATGCCCGGTCACGAATGTACATGCAATAGAATTTGAGTCAGCGAAACAGCGAGGCGGTAGAAGCAGTGCGTAGGATTAAATTATTGACGTCTTTACAAGTATTATTGGCATCTTTATATAACCTCATTTATTTAAACTAAAAATCGTGGACGTATTAGGTTTATGCTTTGACTCATAGATATAAACATAAGATATCGCATGAGTGGCTAAATGCGTGTTTAGTTCAAGTGGATCAAGAAGCCAAAAACCTGTCAAACATTATACTGTAAACATGTCTCTTCGTATCTTCAGTTATATTTCACAGTAAAATGGGTAAATGCATTGTTACTACATGTCATATGAACTCAAACAGACACTCAAATACATCTAGCCTCACTTTTTACCAAACACTACTTCTTTAACATGTTTCAAATATTATTGCGTTTTAATCGCCAAAGTATTGCCACAGTCACTCACAGGGGACACTAGAAGTGTGTTGAGTGAGGGAGACACACTTATGCCTTTATCGAATAGGAGAGAAGAGTGAAACAATACACGGGTTTACACGAATTATTTATATGCAATGCGATATCTAATGTTTTTATTTATGGCTTTGACTATTTAAAGTAGAGAATAAATAAATATATTTTATCAGTGACGTTCTTTCATTTGTATACTCTTAACGGAAAAAATGCTCTTATCAAATAACTCTATTTGGTCGGGTTGTACATTTTTTTTCAATTTGATATAATTGAATCGAAAGGCCCAAGAGGGGTGGGTACATTATGAATATTGTAAATGGGTGGTTAGAGGAGGCAGTCTAGAGCATGAATCCCCTCGAGCTGAAAGAGCAGTGTTGGCTCAGTGTGCGCTCGGCCTTGATGAGTGATCTAATGTAGTGTAGTGGTTATAATATCCGAAGTAGAGCGAGGTCCTCAGCTTCAAACCCCTGCGGTTATACATACCTATATTTGTATATATAAATATATTATTTATGTGCTCTAAGCTCCGCCTATTTCTTAATGGGCATGCATACATATGTGATTTCATTAATACTATTTAACGGCAATAAAATATTCCAATTGATCATAATCAATACTAACTAATCATATATTATGAGTAATAATATAAAATTATATAGTGGTACATATCAGTCCTAGCTAATTTAACAATTGAACTCACCGTAAAATAAATACATAATTGTGTAATGTGTACAAAGGTGCAGTTTTTATGATAGAACAGTAACAGGTGTTTGTAGCCCAGGGCTCGAAATATTAACAAGGTGAGTGAATTTTAAGCATTGCCTAAGGTTGCTTACTATTTCACCTATAACACTCAATAAAACACCACATTTTATCAACTGGGCTTAGAATGGAAATAATAATGTCAATAAATGTTAGTTTGTTTTTTTTATTTGATTTTTTTCCTATAAACCTTGGAATATTAACTCAATATTCTGATTTAAAACAATTAACTACTAAATCATATTTGTTCTACCAAAAATTTGTTATTAATTAAATTCTATCTGTTTTGTCTTAAAAGACATACGATTACTAAAATTTTTACTTTGGAATATACTATATATATTAGCCTAAGATGTATAGTTGATTATTTGTATATATGAATTGAAATGTATGGGAAATATTATCACATACTTAAGCAATAAACACTATAACAAAATTGTTAACTTCTCCACTAACTCCTTAATACAAAATGCAAACAAAATAAAATATGTTTCAAATAAGCGAAACTTTAAATTACTACTGAAATGTTTGAGGGACATTTCATAAAAAATCTTTAAAATATCTTTTATCACATTTGATTTTGTCTGACTCCACAGTCATTAATGATTTTACTATATTTGTGTTTCACAATATTTTTGTTTTATTCACATAGTATTAAGTATTTGTTTTTATATATATTATATATATTTTAGTAGTTCTACAAGTGTTTTTATGTAAAAATAATGTTATGACTTTTAATTATTTTAAATATCAATTGATTTTATATCTCTAATTTTATTATTTTTTATGTATTATATACATTTTAGTAGTACAAGTGGGTTTTGGTATTTTTTCCCATAAATTATGTTATGACTTATAAATAATTTTAATTACCAATTGATTGTGCTCCCTATTCAAATAAGTAAAAGACAGTCTTTAAACTTTATATGGTAATATCTAATCATAATGTATCAAAACATTGTACGTAAATAATATTTAATGAAGAAATCGTATAATAAAATGGGAAAACATGTAGTTAAAAATATTTGCTTTTAAGTCTGTATAAAACTGTGCAATTTTGGAATTAAATGCATGGAAACAAAATGCCGATTCATTTTTGAATACAAAATTTGAGTGACGTTTACACAATCTTCTATGAAGACGATGCATGTGTGCCATTTGTGAAATCCTTCATAATTTTATTAATATTAAATGTAATTTAAACATTTAATACAATAATTTTAGCTACTATCTAACAAAAAACAGTCAAATATGTACATATTTACTATAGGAAATCTAGTTCAAAATAAATTAAATAATTTTGCTTATATCACACCACTATAATTAATTTAATATATGTATAGGTAATTTTTGAAATTTACATGCTTAAGATATAATATCTTAATTATCTTACTAAAATCTTTTTTCACGTGGTTCCTCTTTTTATATTTTTCTTCTTTTTTTAAATTTTTATTGATTTTTATTCCAACTGACGAATGCTGCACTATCATCACTTGGGATCCCCCGTAATGCTCTAGTGGTACTGCAGTATGATATAATAATAATACCTATATTTATATGTAAAAATAAAAAATAATAATATAAGGCTATGCTAAAATAATAACCTCAATATTCACATTACAGTTGAGATAATCAGAGTAAATAAATGTTGTTTTGAAATCAAATTCGGTTAATTTAACTGATCATGTTATTGCACCATTAAATCATTACAATTAAATGTATCTATTCACTTATTGTTTATATTCTGTAGAGCAAATGTCAAGCGAGGCCAGATTGGTTACCCAACAAGACTATAATGGCATAATCAATGTTGCTATTTTCAAAGATTGGTTTCTTAATGTTTGAATGATTGAACTGTAAATAGTGATAAGTCATGAAGTATTGATGATTGATTGATTCGGTAGTTTGGTGTACGGTGAAGAGAAGATCATGACGAGGATCATGATGATGGAAACATCATGCTAGTAGTTAAACATGACAGCACTAACGACCGTACAAATAAATATCCACTACCACTACAACCATTATAATATATTATTTAGAAATAAAGATAGTCGAGGCCTCTGATAAATACGAAAGATTAAATTCAATTCATCACATTTATACACATACATCATTGAATAATCTATGACAATGCAACTTTGTGAATAAGTTATCCATAGATATAAACACAGTTCGTGTAATTTCGTTTATCCCATATATTGTTGCACTCTTCTCTCCTATTCGATAAAGGTATAAGTGTGTTTCCCTCACTCAACACATTTCTAGTGACAACCCTGAGAGTGGTTGTGACAATACTTTGGTGATTAAAATGCAATAATATTTTTAACATGTTGAAGAAGTAGTGTTTGGTAAAAAGTGAGGCTAGATGTATTTGAGTGTATGTTTGAGTCCATATGACTTGTAGTAACAATGCATTTACCCATTTTACTGTGAAATATAACTGAAGATATGAAGAGACATGTTTACAGTATAATGTTTGACAGGTAACTCATGTTTTTGGCCACTTGATCCACTAGAACTAAACACGAATTTAGTTACTCGTGCGATATATTATGTTTATATCAATGAGGTTATCGAAATATTCAAAAATATTACGCTAATAGTTTCACCGGAAATTATATTATCAATTAAATAAACCTAAAGTCATGGTTTCCTAGGTGTAAGTTTATTAGAGTTAAAACAGGCGTGTAGAGAAAAAAAAAATATACAGCTGGACTTTTAAAAATTAATATCTTAATGGGAGGTTGGATGTCGCCAAAAAATATAAAATATTTATGAAATAAAAATATTTAAATAATTCTATAGTTTGGCGAACATTTTAGTGGCAATCATATTTCTTCCAGCTAATAATAATAAGCTACTATCAGTTCATTAAAATAACCAGGCCCATCAAAATTATAGGTCCGTATTCAATATAAGAGTGTGTTAGTGAGCCGTGTGTGTACGAATAGATTAGAGGTTGTTAGTATGATTGTACATGCATACGCATGCACACATTTTCGTTAAAATATTATATTTATTACGGCTTATATTTATTATTTTAGTTAAATACATATGTATGTAGTTTTAAGATATTCCAAAAAACAAAAATACTGAATAGAAAATTATTATTCAATATTATTTGGTTTGGGCCTTGTAATTAAAATATTCTTATCTTTTTAGAGCACAACCGCAAACTACTGTGATTGGTAATATGGCGAGTTCGTGACACACAATATGATTGTGAGTAATCCGGCCTCTGGGAATATCTAAAGTAATAAAATAATTATAACTAACTTGATACAATGTTATTGGTATCGGGATTAATTATAAATATAAATATTAATCTAAATATAACAATTAAAATATGATATCATAGTTCGTGAGCAGACAGACTGACAGACCGGCTTTCATTGTTTAATCAACATCACCTTTTTTAGACATTTTAATTTCGGGATCGCTTCTTAACTCGACGACTTTCTCTTGTATGTAGTGTATTAATGAAAGCTTTTGTTAGACATAATAGAAGGGGAGACCCCCCGCCGAGTTTGCTCTATACGCCTTCATCAAGGAATACAGTGACATGAATATAATATATTATAATAAATAATAAACCTGCACGCGATACGCATCGCTCTCCCAATTTTCCAATTACGCAAAAAAGTTAATTTGAATGATCGATCGAGCGGTCATGAATACTTTCAATTATTCATACAGAAAAAAATAAGCAAGAAAAGCTCAGTAGCCATGACTGCAAATATATTGTGTATACAGCCAATTTGCATTCAATACATTAATCATATTTGCCATTATCATTCCAAAGATATTCCCGTTTGGTAGCGGAGATAACAGATGCTTGTAAAAACTATAAAGGTTATTTCAACCATGATTAACTTCGTGACTGCAACATTATTAATATATATTTATAAAAAATCTACCTTTACATTTAACATGCCAACTCACCTTTAACATCATTTATACTATACAGAAGTATTAACGCAAATTCAAAAATCAGGACATGAACCTGCATCTACTGATTTAATGTCAGTTTCTTTATCAATGAGGCAATTTAAATTTACTAATTTATTCCCCAAAAAAATAACTTACCAATAATAACCATAAACTTAAGTCTTTGTTGAAAGACTACAACCAGAAAAAGTATAATTAATTATGTAAATATATCATAAATTACAGCCGTTTCCAATAACTTGAGGTTGGCTTCTTCAAACAGTGACTAACTTTATCGATTATCGATTCATTTTAATGCAATCAATTAGCTTATACTAAATAAATTTTTAATATTTAACTGAAAAATACGTGTTTAAAAATTGACATTTGATCTACAATAAGTTTATTATAACCAAAGTGTAACATCATTATTTAATATTTTATTCGTAAATTGTAAACGTCAAATCTACTATAAGGTTATTTTTATTCTTATTTTTAAAAAAGGTTCAATTAATTCATATTACCCATAAAATGAGTTAAGGATTTTTAATGTACATGACCGAATTATCTTCTGTTATAAATATTGTTAGCTAAATTACTTTAAAAAAATTAACTAGCATAACCACAAACTCAATATCGTCAACAAACACTTAAAATGTTTTTGGCTATAATGAATATTATAATATTTCAAAAGGAAAGAAGAAGAGAAGTTTTAAAAACTGTCATCAAGAAACTCATGAGCTGTTTGTTTGTGGCTGAAAAACTGAACGCCTCAAATATTTTTTGTAAGAGTATTTAAGTTAGGCAGAGCAACCCTATCAGTAACTTTGGGTAGCTTTTAATTGGCTTTGCCAATTTTTTATATAAAATTTCATATGTCTCGTGATGAATTAAGAGGTATTCAAGTGTAACGATCCGGCTAACACTTTTAATGATATAAATTTCCTGTTGGACAAGATATATTTGAATAATGTGTCTAAACAACCGGTGTGTGTGACCAACAGGAAGCATGCATCACCGGGACTCGAACCGGTAATGTTCTACGCTTAAGCACTTCAAATCTCGACGACTTTAATATTTCAATATTATTATCGCTATCAACATAAAAAAGAGATAAAATCTGATTGAAATATCAAACACGACTACAACATTCTGATGCTACAAGCTTCATTAAAAAACTTTGAGATAACAATTGTATTGCAAAAAAAACATTGTTAATTCCCCAATAAATTCATCTTTATAGGCGCGTATCCTAATAAGGGCGTATCCTGAAAATGTCAGTTTTGAGATAATCTAGTAAAACATTATATCTTTAATATTGTCTTTGGTCACAGAATATCTAAAGATGAATAAGTTTTTTTTCACAGATCGATAGAGAATTTTAAGTTCATTAAAAAAGAACATTTTACTCAAAAAGGGAGTATTGCGTTATACACTCTTATTTAATCCAACACCTGAATTATTTACTAATTTACCGCAAACGGCTGTGAATGGTAATATCTTATCATAATAAATAATGGTAATAACAGAGTATGATCACACATTATTATATTATTATGGTTTTATGGCCTAACTATTTTTATAGATATTTTAAAATAAAGTGTATTATTATTGTTCGTTTACCTATGTAAAAAAAATAATAGTTTTATCTCGAAGTTATTGAGTTGAATTTTAATTCCTAGTAAAAAGTTAATTTATTCAATTAAAAATGTTAAAAATTTCATGTTTATCTTAAAAATAATAATTATGTATTTCATAAAAATTATCACTTTAAATAATAAAGGCTCAATCTCAGATTTTTCAAGTAGGTAAGCTTTTCTCAATTTAGTGGGTATCTTTAAAAAATCATTTACAGAAAAAGAACGTGTTTCATTTCAACCATCCTTTCAATTAAGTTTTAATAAATTTATTCATAATAGAAAAATCTCATGACAACGTGTGACTTAAATAAATATATAACAACGATATATTATAATTGAACTGTTGAAATAAAATTATTTAGGACGACGCCATTGGCCCTAATCCGTAAGTATTTTTTAATATTTACATAATATCCGCCTTATTTCACAATAAAGCCACCCAGAAATATTGTGGACACATTACGTGGTTACAAGTGGAACAGGTTCAATTCCGGTCAGACATTACACTGATTGATTGACTAAATAATTAGACAAATCCACTCGATTCATCGAAGAGACCTTTAATATATATATTTTTAATAAAAAACCCTAATATTTACACAATACAAGATTTGATAAATTATATTATAGACACAATAGTTGACAATGAGACTGTTATTATTTATATAACAATATTTTGAAATCACAACGGCCGATACTTGACAGATCAGAATTTTAAAGGTTAAAATGTTTTGTATTAATAAGGAAAGAATCATCGTGAAAGCATATTTAAATAAAAAATATTATTTGAATATATTATTATAACAGCACATTTAATTGAGAATACTTGTTTTTATGGCTTGAAAATGGATTTTTCTATAAACGGGTATATATTATACAACATGTCTTTTTAATTGAACTTCAAATATTTTAAAGGCTTTCACGTAATACCAATTCGATTAAAAAAAAATAAAAGGTCCGAAAGTATTTTTTCTTATAAAAAATACATTATTATGACAGTTTAAGAAACTTCGATTATCATAACTGAGTGAGTATATGATGTAAGTATCGTATGGCAATACGATTCATTTAGTTCGTTGACCTGTAATATTTTTTTTGTGGTCGTGTCATACACGAAAGTACATTTGAAGTTCAATTAAAGACTTGTTGTATTTTCAATTATTTAAGATGTGAATTTTGGATCAAATTGTCGAATTGATTTAAAGTAGTGTCAAAGTGATTTAAAACAGTTAAGTCATTTCGACACACTGTATTTTAAAATATAATAATAAATTCATGAACATGAACTTTGAATTGAATAGGCGGATGAACTAATATGAATACATTTGTCATCATTCAACATTTTATCGACCCACGATATTTTTAAAAATAAAACACGTTGAAAGCTTATAAATAATTCAGTTCATATAAATTGTGATTGATTGAGGTTATTTATAAATAAATGTAGGTAAAGCATCCCCCGGAGGCACTCAACCTTAGGATATGTCTATTACAATATAGTAAATAGTGTTAAAATGTAAAAGTGGTCTTTGATTGGCCGTTAATATGTCCAATGACAGACTTGTTTCACAATAGTGCGGCCCCCGATTATGTATTCTATAATAATATAAACTAAATATTGTTGATGAACCGCAAGGTTAAAGCAATTTAAAGGCATGTATGTATATTTTAAATATTTAATAAAAAATTGCGAATTATTCGAAGAACTACTACGTGAATAAAAACAATGAAATATAAATGTGTGGAATTGCCATTTGAATATTAAATAAATTAATATTTTTTTTTCTTAATATCGATTTTTTAAACAAAATTTTAAAAAATCTCAGTACTATTAAAATATTATTTTTTCAGTATTTCTTATTAATATATGTATAAGTATATACATATGATCGTGTGTTACATATGATTATAAATGAGTGGTTGTTTTGTGGGTCAAGTTATACATAAATATCATAGAGAGAGGTATTGCAAACAATGACAGGGTCACCAACATTATAATAATATTTTAGTTGAAGATTTTGAAGAAAGGATCATATTCATAAAATATTGAATAAGGTTGCTTTATAAGAAGGAACGTGTCGAGTCGATACCACCGACATATTAGCAGGCCATACGACCGCATGTATAAATATACGAGCCTGACTGAAACAATAAGTGTTGCCTCTGTCAAACTCATCTGCTTGGTCCGCCATCTTGATACTTATAAATCTAGTTGTATGGCCTGCCTATATATCGGTAGAGTGGTTTTTATTTTAATGTAAATTGTATTTTTATTGTGATATTTCATGAATGTATTAAATATATTTAAAAGCATCCGTGTATTCCATTTTTATCTCAATTATTTAAAGTGTATTTGAATGAATTTAAAATATTTTATGGCAAGGATTTGTGAAGAATTTATTGACACTTCTATTTGTGGTTCAAGTGTGTAAAATTATCTTAATTTTTATTAATTGAGATGTTTTTTATTTGTCATCGTGCAGCAGTTTTATCTAGCTGTATTGATGTAAGCATTTCGGGAGACCATGGTTTCAAAAGTGTTGTTAATCAATCCTTCTCATAAGAAAATTATCAAGACTTCTTCATAAGAGTGCATCTTTTTTTAACTCGACTGTATTCCAAACGATGGTCGTATATCAAACAACAAAATTTTTTTGCAACCAGCGTAATAGCTCAGGAGATAAGGCGCGTGTTTGCAATCCCGATCGTTTGTCATGATCCAGGTTTACTCTGATTTCCTGTATTCTAAGATAAATACTAATTATTAAGTCGGTGACCTGTGTAACTAGTAATAGTTAAGATCACCGACAGACAATTAATTAACACGTTGTTGTATCTAAAAAACTGTCAGTTTGTATAGAGGGAGTTTTTTTTTATTACTTAGAAGATATTTCTGTAACGTTGTATTGATTGTATGCATTTTTATAATAAACAATGATCGATATCTGTCAAATAAATCAAGCGTTCATATTAATGTTTGCATTTGCAGTTTATCGAAGTGAACCATCGCATCGCCGAGCCGGTAAAAAGTATTGATTATTAATTAGTTGGTGTGATGAAACAAGTGACAAAAAGCACAATACAATAATGAGTAACTCGTTTATATTATTATAAAAGCACGATCCTTATCCAGCTTTTTTTGCTGCAACATTGTGCACATTGCACCATTAGTGACATGTTTTTTAAGCTGAATGACAAATGGCCTAACAATAGCGACACGGTAACTGTACATGTTATATTAAGCGATTTATAATAAAAGATTGATCATTCATGGTAAAAAATATGATTGATTCAGACACTGTGAAGTCAATACCACACATCAAGACAGCTTTGTCAAAAGTGAAAACGAACAATTAAGAACTTCCTTTTCAAATTGTCACCATTACATGATTATGGTCATTCATACAGAGTGGAATATATGGGAGGGATTTTATAATCAAACCTAGTCCAGGTGGGTATGATGAAGTTCTATGGCGTTACTACAGTTATCATACTTACCATCAATTATTATATTCATGGGACAAACTATAAATTTGAATGCAAAATTTCATAAATAGTAATTTTATTTTATTAAGACTGTTCTTTTACTATCGAAAATTCTAATGGAATAATACATTTTAGCACATAATAAAAATGTAAGCCACACAGTTCTCTAGAATTGTGAGCAATTTAATACGTTTTTTAACCCTCTTAGTCGATGTTTGGTAATAATAAACAACTGTTATTCAATATTGATCCGAATAACTTCATAAAACTCAAACTGTATATTTATTAAATCAAATTAAAAACATTTTTATATGGTTATAAATGGTTTGTACGAAACGAAGTCAGTTTGTTCCTGTTTTTTTTAAATATAAAAATACTAAATCGCAAAATTTCACTTGTCATTTAAACACTATGGAATTAAAAATTCAAATCATTTTTTCTGTAGTCGTTGTATACGAAAAAAATGAGGTCTGGAGATGGGTTTATAATAAAATAATCTGATAATGATTTTTGTTTAAATGGAAAGACCATGGGGGGGGGGGGGGAATCCAACATTGATGTAAATTACAATTAAAATTAATTTTTGTAATTTTACACACTATTCTTAATGAGAAATTTATTCAAGATAATTGATATATTAACACAGTATTGTTATTTGCTACTGTTCTTGTTGGAATGATGCTTTGGTACTGGTTACTATTGGAATGTGCTCCAGTTATCAATGTTCAATCTTAACTGCTACTGTACCTGTCAATATTCTTATTTCTATTTATTATATTGGTCACATTTACATATTTGGCGACAATTAAAAAAAATCTACATAAATACCTGGGTGGGTAAAATAAATAAATGGGTTCATTTAATATCACCAAAATTTTTTTCGACTAGTGTTGGCTTCAATTTTTCTTATCATTTCATCTAAAAATATTTCGATCCCATGAAAAAACATAGGTTAGTCGAAAAACACCAGATTAAAAGAGTCCTTTAGTTCTTATTATTAACACTAGATCTACTAAATAATTTGATTAATACAAAATGTGACTGTATTTAAGAACAAAAGAAATAGAATTTCTTTGTTGTATTATACAGGGCGCAAATTTAAGCGAAAAAATATATTTAATATTTAAAAAGAAATTAAAATTATTAATTACGCATTTAAGAGACACAATACACACGTGACAGTCACTGAGTATTTTATAGAAACAGTTGATTCCAATATGGCGGCTCAAACTTGATCCTCAAAGCACTATTAGTATTTTTTTAAATAAACAAATATTCTTGCGATACCCTACCACCACCTAAAATATTCTCAGTTAATTCAAGTCCACCCTGAATAATTGCATATTTTGGTTGAAACATTATAGGTTTTGTTTTCCGTTATCTTAAAAAAATTAGCTTTAAAAAATGCAAATTATTTTCTACTTTTTTTAAATCCTTGATATTGCATATTAACTTCAAATTAATTTTATTGCTTATAAGTTCAATTTAATTAAAAATATATATGTACGTATTAAGAAACGCGTGTTTCACGGTGGACCACGCGTTGATGTCATCATCATAGTCAACCGACTTTATTATATTATATAAAAACTAATAATGAATTATGGATTTTTTCAGTGTGCCTTAAAACGATAGTTGGCACATTAATCACCTCGTTGAAAAGTTCTCGTACTCGATAAAAAGTTATAAATAAAATGGGAACATGTGTATTGCGAAATGAGCGTGTGTTCTAGTATTTTCAATTCCAAGCAATAAAATGCAATTTATGAGTTTATCGTGATATTCGTGGCATTCGAAATGTTCTTTAATATAAATATACGTCCAATGTTATTTTGTGGTTGATTGTGTATCAATTGTGACGACCTTCCATTAATATTTTCACACTATTTATTTGAAACAGCACAATATTTTAGTGGCCGTAGTGTTTGTGAAAGTGAGCAATTATTATTTCGACGGCAAGTGAATGACGTTAGTTTTTTTATGGATTAGATCAATAATTATGAGACTTGCCAATCATTATAAAATAACAGTGGGTGGATAAATACATATACAATTTGTCAACCAGATTTATTAAGAAGAGATACAATTTTTAGATTTTGCATTGGTTTTAGGATTACCAAAGTGAAAAGAGGAAAAAACCTACAAAAAATCCCCAATTGTGGTTTGTTTTTCACATATTATATATTGTCAAATATTTTTGTTATGGAGTTGCGTGGCACGGGGTTTATGCACTGTCAGGCGCCTCTGATATCAAGACAAGAAAAAAACTTATTGCTGAAAAAGTATTGGAGTATCAAGTCTTGTTTTCACATGTATATTTTAATAATAATATTATTTAAAATATTTAATATTTAAAATATTATATAAAAGATTCCACTTATATTGTTATTGTATTGTTAACATTTTTGTACGGGAGCCCATAGGCGTAAGTCAGCATAGAGCGAATGTTCAAATTGCCGCCCTTGGGCGTAATAAGCAGTAGATGTGTGAAGATTTATTTTATATCAATGGTGGTGAAGAATACACTTCAAAAATATCAAGTTCGGTTACTAATTATCCGCTTTATTCATTACAATTAAATTGTATTCACATTTTTTAATTTTATCATCAGGTGAACGCAACTGAAGATAACTAACATTTCGACGGGCTCCGCTAAGATGGCGATAAGTCGAAAAACACAACTTTACAGGACGGCCGAAAAACCGCTTTTTTAAGGTTTTGATTTAATATCTCTTTATTCAGATGTTATATCGTTTCACTTTTTTCGGAAAAACGTGCCCCATTGTGTTATCAACATACGAGTATTTTTAAAATATGTAATAATGCAATATTTAAAAGGGGGCAAGCTAAAAATTGTTCTTGTAGGGAAGATTTGCGGAGGGGAAGCGCACGGGAAGGCGATACACGGAGTTATCGCTGTCTTCAATGTCCTTCTTGAAATACTTGAGATGATAAGTCACACACACACTACTATGCATCACACTCACACACTCTCATCCTAGCTCCCTCACACACACTACTACACCGACACGCACACACCCACAATATCTATTATACTACTATACCTACTACTACTACTAGCAGCTTCATTACCAGACACTCGCACCACTACCTTTACAATATTGCTTTATTATTACATTCTATTATATTATTTATATTACATATCAAATATACACAAATACAAGTATTTAAATATCTCAAGTGACTAGGTTTCCCAACTGATATTATTTTAAGCATTCATTCCTTGACCACTTCACTGAATATGACCATACTCTATAGTGTTTATAGGAATTGTTTTGTTTGAATATAATATAGATAACAAAATATAATGCTTTTTCTCAAAAAGCAATTCAAATAAAGACAAATGGTAAAGATATTCATTTATTCTGTTGAAAAAATGGTTTTATTAGTATACTTTTTCTCATGCATTAATATTGAATTGCATGTGACATAATTTTATCAGCTCTTCCTATCATTTTATCATTATTAGTGTCTATCCTCGCTATAGCCGATATGATACCTGTAATACTCAGTTATAAAATCATTTACAATTAATAATTTGTATTTTTAATTAGTTCATACATTACATTTCTCATATACGTAATATACTAAGGATATTTTAATTATAATTATAAATCTCCTTCATCGATTGGGTAAATGATTATATTATTTATGATTATAGTTACTAGTGGTCGATTCCAAAAAATTTTTAATCCTTTCGTTTCTCTACTATTTTTATGATTTTGTCTTTAAATTCTAGATTACTTGCGTTACTAACCTTGTGTCGATAATTTTCCATTTTTTTGTCATCGCTGCTATTTTTACGAGGGTGACTGATATTAATGGGAAAATTTCCGCTATTCATTTTATAGAAGTCTTTAAAGTTTTCAAACTACACACTTAATTAACAAAATCACTATTCAATAGTGACTTCTCAAAAATAAAACAAAATCAGCTATTATATTTAAAATTGTATTACCGTCGCGTCGTCTCATCTTATAGAAATACACAAAAAAATAATGTTATGGCGTTGAAAGTCTAAAGAATACTGAAACTTTTTCAAAAATATCACACAATAATTATAAGAGTGAATAAGCCCTTGAAAAATATCAGGTATTTGAGGGTTTTTGGATTTTAAAAAATCAATGAAAAAAAATAATCCAAGAAACAGAAATATCAGTTCAATTTAATATAAAAGTGTTTTTACCAAACCACTTGAACGATGTCCGAGGTATTAAGTGGTAGAATGAATGAATGTATGAATTCTAAGAATGGTTATTTAATTGAAATAATCAGTAAATGAAATAAATATTGATAATTTAAAATGACGATAGTATTTATTGTCATCCGCTTGTTTAGTTGCAGCTAATAATAAACTTCGAAGCCTCTGTGTGATTTATTGAAAAAAAAAACTGTTTCTACAAATTTTCAGCTTGTTATGTCAAAATACCCTATTTTAATAATAATAGAGAATAATAGTTATTTAATGAAAAAAAATTTTTTTTAAACATCTCACATATGTGGGAACATATTTATGGCAAGTTTTTAAATAAAAATACAACCGGTAAATTAGGATATTAGTAATATATTATGTTCACAATACAATAGCCATATGACTTGACCACTTCACTGAATAAGACCATAGGAACTCTATTCTTATAATACTCACTACTTTATATTATCGTATTTATTGGAATTGCAGTTTTGTTTGAATATAATACAAATAACAGGGTATTTCATCATTCTGTTGATTTTGCTGATAAAAACACACCTGTTGGAAATATTTGTAAAACCCAAGAACCACTTATAGTTTTTGGTTTCAAAAGTGTTGATAATCCACCAATATTATTACAAAGCAGGGAGTCTTTGTTTCGACCACTTTTAAAAAAAATATAACTTTTATTATTTAATATTATCACTGAAAAATGTGTTTTTTGAAATAATAATATTAAATTATTATTAAAAATGAAATTATTTTAGTAAAGTAGAGTTTAAACAAGTGATCGTGAATAAGAAGAAGTATTGCGCCATCCCTGAAATGTTTGAATTTTTTTTGAAATGTGTAATTGTTGGTGAGTATTGTATGAGTATTATAAGGCAGGAAGAAAGGGACTGATAGTGATGGTGGTGAGGAGTCATAGCCGTGTCTTATTGGTTACTAATACACACATGATTGTTCACACGTATATGGTGTCGGTGTGCGCAATGAAGACTAAGCTACCTGAAGATATCGCCTACAGTGTTTAGCAAATGAACGACTAAGAAGGCGATGTCTCCGTTCGTATTACTCGAGCGTCAAATTTTTTCTCCCGTGGGCGATAACTCGAAACGTACCCCATAAGAAAAAACCTATCTCTCTCAATTTAAGCACTAGAATCGTGATTTTTTGTCAGAATATGCGCAATAATTAATTAAATAATAAAATGAGAAAAAGTTAAAAAGGTAATATCCCGAGTCATATTACTCTTAGTCGAGCCCGTCGATTTATATAAAATTTTGTACAAAAATTAGTTAATCAGTAAATAAACATGAAATTTAAAATATTTTGTATTGTATAACGAAGACCCCCCGTTATGATGGATTAGTTGTGATATTTTCTCAATGAAAAGCACGAATATGTGAATAGATTCAATTACAAGATACGCACTTTGAGTGCTTGAAATCAATTATAGAGATAATTCATCAGCAGACATCGAGTTGGCCTTACAACACCGCCATTAATATTACATTTTATAAGATTATACGCACACTGCGTGCTACAGATACTATCAATCTAAAGAGATTCAATCATTCAACATACATATTTCGAGATACTATTAAAAGAATCTAGTTTTGAATAGAGGTCGAGTGTAATAATCTCACCTGAATTAGATTATGTATTATGAGACGGACGGGATTTGAACCTAAGCCGAATAAGATCATGAAGTGTTAAATTATTTATAAAATTAAACGATACAATGGTTAAATTGATAATTGATTCATAAAGTAATGATTATTTATGAATTATTATTTTAAACTAATGTGATGAAGTTTCATAGATTTTGTGATAATTGGACGGGATATGAACCTAATTCGAATAACATTTTGAAGTGTTAAAAACAGGCAATTAATTCTAGGTATGTATTTATTATTAATTTTGGATAAATTGGCCCCACGGATTAATTCATCTAAATTTCATAAATATAGCATCCAATTCCTTCTTTTAAAATTTAAGTGATTGTGAATTTATTGGCATAAACCATAGGCTTCATAAAATTTAGTGAGGTTCGTTTACCCCCATTTGCTATTCTTTACCTAACCTCACACTCTATTCTTTTTTATAGATTTTTTGAAATTTTAAAATAAGACATTCTTCCAAAATAAAGTAGAAGCTTGATATACGTCCTTTAAACCGTTCCAGATCCTTAGTCGTATATGAAATGTTTTTTATCCATAGGAAATAGAGGAAAATATGAAGCGATTTAAAGACAATAAACATGACACGAGCTTCTTCATAATGTCATTTTTTTCATATGAGTAAATTCAATAACGTATTCCAAATACCAAGTCAACGAATATAAAACTGAATTAATATCAATGTTCCATGTATTTATTTTCTGGAGTTAATTATGATGAAGAACGTCATGGATAAAGGAGAGAGTTCTCTTTGTGATTATAGTTGAAGAAAAGTCTTACATTTGGTATGATATTTTATTTAAAATAATATTTTGGAGTAGTCTGACCGTCTTATTCAAGTGGATGTGGAATAAAATGAGGCTAATTGTGTTTATTGAAAATTATTAAAAATAGCACTAAGCCTATTAAATAAAGTAGTATAATTGATTGATAATATTGTTAGCATTATAATTAAAGTGATACACGATAATTTGAATGGCTAATTTCTTTGAAATTACCTTCGAGCATATTGTATTATTAAAAATAGGAGTAGGTGGGTGTAAACTGGTCTGTAAAATATTCAATGATTCACGGCACTCAAGTGTTCACATATCAGCCTTTATTATATTAGACAGCTCACATACCTTAACTACGTACTCGCTTATCACTTTAATCTGTATCATATTTTAATGGTAGTCTAATATAATGTCGCCTCTCTTTTATATAATAAATAGTATTTGTAACAGCGGAAAGTCACCATTAAATATTGACCAATGTTGAAGCGGATATCGTTTTTCTACATCGTCCGGCAAATGGTACAACATTAACTTTTTACTTAAGCGTCTCGAGAATATTTATTATTGTAAAAAACTAATATACCATGTTCGTATACTTCAAAAATAATAATTAGTTAACATATACATATTTGCGCTAAAAAAATGTTACATATTGTCATATGTATATAGTTTGTTCACTTAAATTTCACATTATTTCATTTAAAACTAAACCTTGATCATTTCAATTATACCCTTTAAGATCTTCCAATAATCAAAGATATTGGCTTGATAATTTAATTTATCATATAAATAAAAATATATTTATCATATAATTTATCATATAAGAACCATTTGTAACTTCGAAGTATAAAATAATCGATTCCAAACATTTTTTTAATGGAATTTCTATAAATTAATGAAATTGGTCCAAAACATCAAGGAAAATTATGAAAAAGTGGAAGAAGCTTACGTTATCTATTAATTTGTTTCATTAATGATTATTTTATAAATAATTGCACCAAATTATTTTATAATAAAAATTAATTAAACATTTTTTTTATATGTGGCATAATTCTTAGTTAAAATGATTTATGCCTAATTATCTCTCCTTAAAACAATATTAAATATTCGTCTATGATACAGTTATTTTAAAAGTTCAGAGATCGGAAATAATATTAATAAAATCCCGATCGATCGTCTTGATCCAAGTTTACCCTGATTTCCTGTATTGTAAGGTAAATACTGATTATTAAGTCGTTGAGCTGTTTAACTAGTAATAGTTAAGATCACCGAAAGAAAATTAGTTAACACGTTGTTGTAACTAAACAAAACTAAATTTGTAAAAACTTTCTTTCATTCGAGTCTTTTTCAATAGATTTCACCCTTTATCTTTAAAGTCATTAACTACTATTGTTATTTATGAATGCCAGATGAGATAACTCGTCGGCAGATAAGACAATCGTGTTATAAAGGTGATATTTCCTAAAGGTATAGTCTTTGTGATCCAGTAAATAAGTGTAAGCTTGTCAAACTGTCAGCAAGATGTTTTAGAATAGACAAGTAGTTGATGTTAATCCTGACATATGACATACACTTGTATTTAGTAGCACTAATATCGCCTGTCAAATAATATAATATGTGGATTGTGAATGTGAAATATTCACAATTATGCAGTTATTATCGTCGGCGGTGATTTTGAAAGTAGATAACTACTATTATTGGATTTGGTCATTACGCACACGATGTTCAAGAAAAACACGTGTCAAGGTTCTTTATTATAAATATTATGAACACATTGGGACATTAAACCTAAATAAACCTCGGTCACACGATTCTTAACAATTGCGCAAACTTAACACAAAGATCTTCTTTTATAATAAATAATATTATATCGCGGATGAATAAACTCATTCAGACTATTACAAATCATTTTAGTATGGGGAAAGTACTAAATGTCTTAAGAAGCATTTAATGCATTTAGGTATTCTATAATAGAATATGCCTTATATGCAATAAATAAAATCATATTTAGAGATAATTTAAGGGGTGGTAGGTATTAAAAAAATAAGAAAGTACTGGCTGTCGTGTCACTTAATGAATAAAGAGATTTTTTTAAATTAATAACAAAAAATGTTTAATATTAATTTATCACTTATTTTTACGATACTCTACCATCCCCTAAAATATTCTCAGTTATTCCACCCTGTATTTATTTACACTTAATTTTTTATAATCAAGGGTTTTGTAAACATTGAATTCAACATCCCTAAAATATTTTGGAGCTTTTTGACTAGAATTTTAGTTAGTACTCGAAAGCTCGAGTAAAGTTAACTAAAATATGGAAACATTTTTAAAATATTAAAATACGGTTTTTCCAAAGATCTATTTATAGAATGTGGAATTGTTTATCCTTTTCTCATTTCTGCTCGAGCTGTGACGTGATTGATACCGCCGATATATTCGCAGGCCATACAACTGGATGTTTATATATCAAGCAGATGAGACTGACAGAAGTAAAATTGATTGTCTCACTCAGACTCATCTACTTGGTCCGCCATCTTGATATTTATATATCGGTAATATCGTTAGACGACTAATCTCTAGTTAAATTATTGTTCATCAGTATGATTATCCTTTTTTTGAACTTTTTTTTTGAATATTGTCTATTCTCGGTTATTACTTCAAATATAGTATCAAATGCAGCTTTATTTTAAATATATGATCCAATCCATCAAAAGCGCTTTATATTTTAGGGTCTCGTTAGTAATATAAATGGGTTTCGCTGTCTCAAATATTAAACAAAATTAGTTTTAGTGATTGATACCAAGTAATTATAATAACACACACATGTTGTCAGCCCAAGGCGCAATCAAGCTACCATTATATTTACATACTATTTATTTTTATTAATAAAAAACAATCCACTCACCAAATCTTGGATGATTCTCTTGAGCGACTCCTTGGTGTATTTCTGCTCCTCTTGTTTCAATATATGAGTACATTCTTTCAGCAGATTGGCGCGGATTTTTTCCCTTTTGTTCTCTTCTTGCATGTATGACTTTTTCACCGTGTCAATCTTGGCCACGATTTCATTACATGGTTTCGAATCCAGTTTTACTTCGACCATTTCACGTTGACTTTCGTCAAATTTGGGTTGGTATTGAAGCTTGGGAAGGCCTCCGTTCTTGGAATCGATTATTTCCTTTTCGGGATTATCATCTTGGACACTTTTCACTTGGCTACTGTCGTCGGCCATTTTTAAACAAACTATTCACATTGATTTATTTCCACATTTCTGAAATTTGCATTCAAAATATCCATACAAAAAAAAATTACTGTGTGGTCGGCAGTTTATAACCTCGGTAATCGATTTTTTTAATTTATCGTTGACTCATTGGAAAGGAAGAATTATTTGTTCGATTTTTAAGAAATGTGTATAATTATATCTTTGTATTTTTTGCCTGTTTTCTAAACCACAATTCAACGGGTCCAAATTGATCAAAAACTTATCTACAAATTTACAATTTTCAAGGAGAGTAAAATATTATTTATTTGAATTTTCAATTTTTCGTTTTCTGATAAAATATTAGATACTTATAAACTGAGAATGTAAATAATTTCTAATTAATTTCAATAATAAGCCAGATTGATAATGTTATTTTAAAATTGTAACCTTTAATTTTTAATTTAATTTAATTTAATTTTTTAATTTAATTCTTCTCAACAAAATTTCTTTGTAATTGATAGTTTACAAGGAGCCAACAAAATAAATATTTTTCAATATTAAATATTAGTGTTTTTAAAAAAGTATAGGTTAGGTTTTCATTTAATGTACACATTCATTAATAATATTAGTGTTTATTATATTATAATAATACAATCACATTATAATATCTTTATAAATAAGCTTCTGATATAGATGCCATTTAGGTTACAATTAGTTAAGATCATGCATAACAAAACTGCATATTTAAGTCAATCAACGGATAAATTGTAGATACGCTTTTATGTTACTGACCCATCGATATATTGCCGAGGTTATAATGTGCCGACTATTACATTATATATTTCAAAAACCTTTATAAGCTTCTTTTGATCTAATACCGCAGTATTTCAATACACTAATAATGTATTTTTCATATTTGTAATACGCTTATTTAAAATATAAATAGTGTGTATTAATTAATCGGCGATAGTGAATGAGAGACTTGTTTGACAAACGAGCTGTCTGCAGTCTAGAGCCCATTTATTAACACTAAATACAATATTTTTTATATTGTACAACACACATTCATTATCACCTTTGGAGATATTTAACTAATAAACAGTCACGTAACCGACTATTCTAACCACATCAAAACTGAGGCCAATTTTTTCCAACTGACCTTTAATATAACTAGCAGATCGTGGGAAGGCATGTTTATTTGAGTACATTTTGGAAATGTATTTTTTACTCAAAAAATTAGGGTCACAGTATAGTTTTTAGTAATGAAATATTATTTAATTTTATGTGGAGTTAAAATTTAGAGTGAGTGCACTAAACTGTTTTGTGGTATTGGAGCATTGCAAGGAATATCTTGAAAAATCTAATATTTAATAAGAATATTAAAGCTCAAATTATAACCGGTGCATTGTCCATAGTTGAAAACCAATTTTTGCACCGTTTTAGCAGGGAATTATCTATATTTTATAATTTATTTATTTTAACCTAAGCACACTCTATAAAGCAAAACTCAAAGTTATATGTTTAAGGTAAAAACATCATTTGTACTAGTTTGTTAAAGTTTCTTTAAAATAAATTAATTCAAAAGGTGTGAATAAAATGACTAACAAATATCTCTCAGTTTTGAATAAGTAAAATATTATATAATATTATAGCAAAAGAACTATCTCTGAGTATTTACTTTGTTTTATTCGTATCAACTATTTTCTGATGAAAACCCTGACTGGGTTAAAAAATTGTGGAATAATTTTTATTTGAATTGAAATAGAAAAAAAATACAGTGCATCTAATAGTCATCCTTTTATTTATAAATCCAATTAGTGAAATCATGCAATTCATTTTTTACACACCGAAGTAAGACGTCTTCAAATATTTGACAGACAAAAGTGACTGGAGGTGAGAAGAAAAAAATCCTCGCTCAATTGCAACTGGGATATTCACATTAAAATGAAAGAATTTTAATTGACAAGTATCTACTTGGATATTTAGTAAGCTAATTGCGTGCTTCACATTTGAGTACGTGTAAAAAAGTAGATTTTTCCAATATAGACGCAATAACGAGTTGCATAATCTGGGTTAATGTTAGCTACAAACATATCGAATGAATAATGTTATTAAAAGTGTTTACACGATTACAAGTAAATAATATTAGGTATATTATTTGATTAATAAATGTGAATATGTTTAATGAGTGAGGTGGCAAAGTGACGGTAATCCGAATGGATGGTGAAACTTGTGATGGTAAAAAAGCAATCAAATGAGCTGCTCTACTTTACTACAGACATGATCTCTACTAATAGCCTTACTATGCAAATTATATACGAGACTTTTAGCTTACTACCTTCTTCTGCTAAAAAAATAATCAATTATCAACATAAAAAAGCGAAACCACTCTGTAAATGGGCATTGGAAAGGATGATGATGTGACAATTTACTCACGAGGACGCGTTTGTCTACCAGCAAAATTAGTTTTGAAAATAAATGTATATTGTCTTTAAATATTTTATAGATTGATTAATTTCTTACATTTTTATACCAAATTATTTTGTTATATATTTATTGGTTTAGCCAGGATTTGCATGGTACCGTTGCAATTTACTGAAACCAAAGACATGCGTCGAAATAATACTTCAAAAAACGTCAAAAACATGAGAGACAAAGATGAAATTTGTCACCAAAGGCTGCTTTTACCGCTCGTATTGTTTATCTGTCAATTTTTGATCTTTCTAATAACATTACACTTAATATGATAAATTGCTTCATTAAAAGTTGCTTAATATATTCAACGAAAAATGTTAATTTTGGATGTTTTTTGTAAAAACAATACTCTCGAGTGTCGGATTTTAGGGACTGGGTTGTTGCAGGTGGCCACAGCCCGAGTATGTATATAATATTAGTGTCGGCTGTGGTTCAATGTTTGAAAACAATACGCATGACGCTTCTATCGATATAAAAAGGGTAAGAAGCTATAAAATAATCTAAATGCTATATTTATATAATTAAATAATGAATATATTAATTATATTTATGCAGAAAACATTATTAATTAAAAATATTACTGATTATTGAAAAATCATATAAGATTAGATTTGATGAGTCATATACATTGCTTGCCTATAGTATACAATATCTATTAGATAAAAAGATGTTAATCTACATTGAGTTGATGTTATCATAACTATAGTTTTTAATTACCTTAGTATATAATGATTTAGCCTTAGCGAAAATATAATTTCGATGAGAAATGTAATAAAATCGAAGACGACCCTGGTTTAAAAGTGAAGCACTCTTCTCTTTTTATGGACATTATTATCCTTGGCACATATTTATTTCGATTTTATTACGAACGGTTTTTTTTTATTTTTATTACTATAAACTTCATCCTGGGTATCGCATGATTTTTTTTACTTCGTGTGACAAAAAGTAAAATGAAATTCGGCGATTTTATTTTATCAGTAATTAAATATTTAAAGAACAGGCCCTGTTTATGTCGGCATTTAAGATGTTAAAAAATGCATTTTTATTGACCATATAAAGTGTCTTGTATATTGAAAGTACTTATTTAAAGACATGCGAGAATTCGCTAATCGTTCGGCTTATTTTAAAAATCAGATGAGACGAAAGCTTTAAAATTTTTATTGGAAACCACTTACTTTTATTAATAGTGAAATATTCAAGAGTGTGAAAGTATTCTAGAGAAATATTTGTCTCTAATATTTATTTATTATGTTTGTAGAACAAATTTATTAAAATTCAGACAAACGCAGAGGCAACCTAATGATCCTGGTCATGTTTATATATTTATAAGTTTGTAATATTTAATTTTATAATATATCAATATTTAAATTTATTTGCTTAAAATCTCATGAGCCTCCAATTTGAATATTCCAATTAATGCAACATAATAATTCAGAGTATTGCTTTTATTACATGTATTTTCAAAAGAAATCTAGTTTTTATGTTCAATAACATTACATTATTCCATATATGTGTCGGCCATTTTTTTATTTTTAAAACAAATACAGTAAATAATATTTTAATTAATATTAAATTACTCATTATTTATCATATTTTTTTTTATTATACTACGTTGTGTTATATTATTTTAATAATTCATTGTCAGATTCGATATATCATTTTTAAGGTTTACCGAATATTTTTTATTTCAGTTTGGGTCACCTATTAGTGGCAACTAGATGTATTTACGCTTATAATAATAGGCCGCTGTCATTCTATGTTGATAACCAAAATATACATAGTTACCTAATTATTTAATAAAGATAATTTCTTTCAAGTATTGTAGTCTGTCTTCCCTTTTAGGTCCACCACGTGTAAAATAGAATAATTAAGGGGTTGGATGGAATAATGGCGGATGATTGAATACGCCCCTTTTCCGTAAAATTATTAGATATTATTATGAGGGACAAGGGGGTCGTCTAACCCCCCCCCCTGGATTTTAAATAAAAAAATAATAGATAATAATGCCGTGGTAAATTATTTTGATTCTGGAAAAATTAAATTTTCTGCAGGCGCCCATAGATATTATTGTAAACCAAAGACAATACTCGATTATCCCGAAACTGATAATTTGAATATACGCCCTTATTCCACGCATCCTCTAAATTATCATATAAAATCCAAAAGTACTTATCTTTGATAATTATAAAAGCACATTCACTACACACGGCGATCAAAAGAAGCTCATAATTCACAGGTATAAAGCACACGTAAAGGTAAATATATATACAATTGATATAAAGATGTCAATATGTATGTATGTATGTACATTATTTAGTATGGGGTGTCGGCGTGGAGGTGTTGACTAATGGAGTAGTTTATAAGAACTGATGGTGAAGACGGTGGCGAAGGTGTTATTGGATTCAATACTGGGAGGGGATATCACAATATATTGCACATCGTTTAATATAATCTTAAATAATATAAAATATGCTTAAGCAGTACAAAATATAATATGCTAACCACAGATTAAACACGTCCCTCATTCCACAAAACAATGCGCTGTTAAATAAGCTATTTTTACTCATATTAACCGCTCTTTGTCGTATTGCTTTACAATGTTATTCAATGAGTCATTTTTACTAATCTATATAAACAATAATTAATTAGTTCAAACTACTATTTATTTCATACATTTGTAGAGGAAATATCAAACATTATATAATATGCTGAGGGGTGACAAAATTTTCTTTGTCTATATTATCACTTTTTTCATCTTCAACTCAACAATAAAATGATTTATTATGACAGATTGCGAATGTTAGATATTAAGTTAGTATCGTATGGCAATACTGTTTTCAACATTTAATATGTATAGTTCGTAGACCTATAATATTTTTTTTATATTATTTATTTTAATGTATTGTATAATCATAATAATGTATATTCGTAGCTGAAAATGTATGTATGTACATAATCAATTTTACTAATCTGTTCTTTTTTCCTCGTAATGGCAAAAAATAAAAAATTTACTTACAACCAATAATAATGTTGAGTTCGTAGTTATGGAACTGAACACTTTATTTATTAAAAAAAAAAATGTTTATTTTGAAAAATCTAGGTATACATTGTATCTTATGTTTTAAGAGCAAATTCCAAACTTTAAATATACTCAGAGTAAAGATTACCATTATTAGGAATACCGTAAAACTATGATATTATATCAACACCAATCACAGCCTTTTGCGGTAAATTTGATAAGACCTTTGAAATTAATGTGGTTGTACGACGCGACAGGAATAATATTAATTCCCTTCCAAATTTAACCCGATATCCTGCATTTTAAAAAAACTGTAAAAGCTAAACAGATTAAATAATAAAATTTCGTATAAAATCCCCCATGATGAATATTTCTTATTAATGATATTAATTGTGTAATGTGTTCGCAAATCCCAAAATCTGGGTAAATTTTGTTTTCTCATCAATATTTATCAAATTGAAAAACTAATATCAAACAAATTGCATACAATAATAAATGTCGATTGGAAATGCCAAGTAGAAAAAGGTCAAATCCTGTTTTAATCACAATTTATCATTAATATTATTTATATATTACTTATAGCATTAACTCATGATCATAGTTTTTCCATTCCTGTATTTGATTTTCTCAATAATAATTTATATGAGTATCAATTATCCGCAGATGCTTATATTATAAACAAAAAGAACGTGCTAGAAATGGTATTAAAAACTGGACACTGCAATGGTTTAATTTTTATTATATGGGTAAATTATGTATTAGGGTATTATAATATAAACAATCTAATAGATAATTATCTCCTTAACGTGTAATTAAACAAAAACGTATCCACAAGGAATGAAATATTGTCTTTATTATCGAGTATTTTGGTGCAAACATTCATTTAATGTATGCTGAAAATTTTTAAATCAATAACTACAAAAAGTTAATAAACAACTATCTGGCTACATAATTGATATATTTTACTTTAAATTAAATGAGCAATTAGTATCCAATTTTGCGATAAATGTTAAAAAAGCGCGTCAAAAAATAAGCATTTAATATAGATACAACTTGGGTTACAATTATTTATGATCGTCAAGAGTCAAACAGCATATTTTATTTATTTTTTGTAGATACGCATTTGTGTCAATAACCTATCAAATGATAAAGTTGAAGATTGCAAATGTCAAAGTGTAATTTTTATATTATTTGTTATGAGTAGTTGTTCTATTGTAAGTGGACAAGTCGTGGGTGTTGTCTTGTGGTAACAAGTGGATGATTTTGTTTTTTCAAAACCGGTTTTCAACTGTTAAACACAAAATACTTTTCACTAAAAATGTCCAGTGGTCCATTTAGAAATATCTGATCGAACGTAAATCATCATCACTTCAATCGTCCGTATTGATCGTTTGAAGATAACGCATGCTTTCCATATTAATAAATAAGAACCAAAGCAAAGATCATTTCAACACTCTTATATTAGATCATTTCGATTTGGTTTATTTCATGAATGTGTAGAGCAAATGTCACTATACCTGCTCAGAATATTAGATTACTCATCATAAAAAATAAACACTTTCATTAGAACAATACACAAATTTACTCTTTTTTTCTCATGTTTGAAAACAAGAAAACTGGTTTAGTAATTCCGTACTGACCGCAAACGGCTGAGATTAGTGATATCGTAGCATTATATCAATAAGTGACATTCACTCTTAATACAATACAAATGATCATGATTGGTCACACCGTAAAACCATAACAGTGTTGCGGTATTATCAAATCAAATCAGTTTGCTTGTTAAAAGGTCTGATCAAATGGAATACGAAATTCATTCGCCGCGTACTGTCAACGGGTGAAAATATATGAAACTCCCGTGCTCGTGGCATTCGAGTTTCAAACATAAGAAATAAAATTAGATACTTGGTGGTCCAATACAATATTTAATCCCAGAGTAATTAATCAAATTATTAAACTGAAATGTGAATAAGATAAAAATAAATTAAGAAGAAAATAAATTAAGAAGAATTAAGAAAGAAAAGAAAATAAATTAAGAAGAATAAAATTAAATTATTATTAATTAATAAAAATAAAATAATTAATATCACATTTAATTTTCTGCACTTGAATTTTCCAGCCCAAGTTGTTGTTAATATTAATCGGAAAACAAACTCTTCCCAGAAATATTGATATGGGTTTTGCCTTTGTTTTGATATTAAATAATGAATTGTTTATAAAAAATATACATGTTATTTTCGATAGTAATTGATGGATCTATGTATAAATGCATACATACATGTTCTATTTATTTATTAAATACTATGGCAATTAAGAAGTAAAAGTGTAAATCAGTATTGACGTAAATGTGTCGTTCAACAAATATAAACACCCACGACATTTTTAATTATACATACATTCGTGTATTTTTGTTCAATTAAAATGAATTATGGTTTTGTGTATAAATCATTTATCAAAATTCCACATCCTTGGACGTATCTTTGTATGGGAAATGTTTTTTTTTTAAAATTAATCCGTCTCTATTTCATCTTTATTGATTATTTATCAGTTGTAAATATGTACTTAATATCTCTGAGCTAAACGAGATCGTCTGTGAAAAAAGCGGCAGATATTTTAATGTATTTTTTATACGAAGAGTTGATTGTATTTGCGGTGACATAATCAGACTCAATTAACTTACCTGTCCCCAAATGCAATACAAAAAAATATTTATTTATTTGAAATGGAAATCTGATACGTCTCTATGGGAAGATATTCGATACACTATCAATCAAATGAAAGACAATGTTAAAATTTTGTCATTTTTACTTTATATTCGACACGTGTTTTTTTGGGGGTAATTATCGAGATTATCTTTAGTATGGATACCAATAAATATTAATTAGTAGTGTAAAATGTATATTATGATTATATTTTTCCGCTTCGGCAACTTTTGTGATGATATTTTCTTAAATAAAATATATATTGAGAAAAGAAAAAAGTAATTAAATTACATTCTTGATTAAAATATATAGAGTTATAATTATTTTAAATAAAAATTAACTAAATATCTCACAATTGACTTGTGAGATACACGAATGAAAGACTTTGTATTAAAATTTTAAACAGAGGTAGCCGAATTGTTACGGTATTACCAATCACAGCCGTTTGCGGTATGTTAGTTGGCCTCTGCGTGTATCTAAAGTAACGGAGATTAGTTTTTCATAGTAAATAATCGAGGTGTTGGGTGGAATAAGAGTGCATAATGCGATACGCCCCTTTTCCATTTTTTTTAATAAACTCAAAATGCTCTATCGATCTGCTTTTTTACACAATTTAAGTAAACGCCCTTATTCCATCCAGACCCTCAATTGTACAAAGTTTTTTAGAGACAGCAACGTGTTAATTAATTGTCTGTCGGTGATTTTAACTATTACCCTTTGGCATCGAATTTGCGCACCTGGATTGAACTCTTTTCCACCAATTCTGCCACATACAGGGCTTGTTTAAGAACGATCTTTGTATTGTAACACCTTATTTATTGCTTCCCACACCTTACGTTATTTTATTTTATATACATTTTTTATAATACTATTATTTATTTGTATATATATATATGTGTAATTTTTGTTTTTAAACCTTTATTATTATTATTATTATTGTCGTGTCTGTAAAAAAAGCTCTTATGAGCAATATTTATTATTATTTATAGCAATTTTATATGCAAATAAATATTAATTACTAGTTACACAGCCTAAGTTTTATCGTACAATATAGGAAATCATAGTTAACCTCGATCAAGGCGATCGATCGTGATTTGATTAATATTATAACCGATCAAATATTGTACAAGTTCTTAAATAAAAAAAATCTTTTAAAAATTGAGTCGCCTTAAAGAAATCCAGTGATTGGTCAATACGCGTGTTAGAATAAATTTATTTCAGCGAAAACGTAGCGAATAAATTATCCAATGGACATTCTAATTAAACAGAGAGTAAAAATATGTCAGAGCAGGCAATACTTGACACTGGATTACTATTTAACATCTACATTATATCCATCACTGTTCTGTTGACATGTCATTGTGTGATCTACTTTTCGACTAGTGTCCTTGTTCGCCATGCTAATTTTATTTATATCTCGGATTTCGAACGCTGGATCTAATCATTAAATTATTGAATACAATAATATACCTGCGTATATATTATAATGTGTTTGATTAATCATTTGGTTGACACAAAACGATTAATTATAACATAGTTGTAGAGTAATGCAGCTATTAAAAGTGAGGCTGTGTTATGAAATAATGTGGCGGCTAATGTTTGATATTGAATACAAAAAAATATATACAGACAATTATTATACAAATATCATAAACTACTGCCTTTTTTATTACATACTTCATTGCACACTTTTTTTTAAATCGGGAATTTATATATTTTTCCAACACATGTATAGGCTGCAACGACTTGGCAATGAATTCGCGCACCTGGATGAACTCTTTTCCACCAATTCGGCCACCTATAGGGCTTGTTTAGGAGCGACCATATAAATGATTGCTTCCTACATTTTACTTGATTTAATTTTATTTTATATCCATTCAATTTACACATTTTATACATATACTATTAATTATTTTTATGTATAATGTACTTTTCGTTTTTGTTTTTACAACTTTTTTATTATTATTGTTTTTGTCTTGTCTATAAAAAAGCTCTTCTGAGCGTTTATAAGGAAATAACTAAATGTTTCTTAACCGCGAACTCAACATTTATTCATTGATAAAAAGGTGTTTTAAAATTACGCGCATAGGTATTAAATAAAGCAATTTATTTTCGTGAGTTAATAATTTATATTGATTTTTTAATTAATAATGTATGAATGAAGGATACCCCCTCGTGTAAATCGAAACAGATCAATGTTATGGAACTGAAAGCTTCAAATAAATTCTTTATTATTACATCTTGAGAAGCTTCGATTATTATAAAGGAGTGTGTGTATACGATTGTAGTATCGTATGGCAACACTGTTCACTTAATCTGCATGGTTCGTTGAACTGTAATAAATAATTTTATAATTAATAGCGTGTTTATTTAATGAACTGTTACCGCCGATAAGAATGCAAGAGACTTGGATGTATAAATTTTAAGATGGCGGACCAAGCAGATGAGTCTGAGCGACACCGTAACGGTGATTACCAGAGTCCGCCAAAAGGTAGCACCTATTTTTATGAATAGTAGCTCTAAAAGTGGCAAAAATAAAAAAAATAGCTTTTATTGTGGAACTTCATTTCAATTTTATGAAAAATTATGTAATTAAATATTATAAATTAACTATTAATAAATGGATTTTGTTATTCAAACTACAATATTTATATTTGTTAAAGAAATGACATTTTTTATTTACTTAATAATATTGTTTACATACTATTTTTATAAAATACATAAATATGTTTAAAGTGAAACGAACTCGCTCAGGTGTCCCTCAGACTCGTCTGCTTGGTCCGCCATCTTGATATTTATACATCCACTTGTCCGGCCTTCTAATATCAGCGGTGTCGAATGGTTTTTTCAAACAATAAATGAAATGATCATCAATATGCATAATAAAGTTTTGCAGTGTGACCAATTTCGACCTTTTGGTGAGTAATCTCACCTTTGAGCCTGTCTGACATGCTGAATGTGACATTTACTCTACACAATCAGACCAATTCTAAGGAAAGTGGTTGTTGGATATGATTTGTTACTTTATGATCAGTCGCATGTATTAAAAAATAGAACGAGTGTATCAAATAATGGCGGTGTTGTATGAAAGAGTATCAAAGAAAGCAACCGATCATATAATACTTGTTCTATATTACTAACAATCAACACCATTACATCCAATAATAAAATATAATTACACATTGTATCTGAACAGGCTTAATCTACATTCAATGCATCGTCAATAGTATATAAATAAATGTATTGTGAAAAAAAAAATCACCTTTTACAAATATTCGTTACTGCCGATTTTGATTCCTAATACAAAAATTGACAGCTAACAAGGGAAAGAAAAAACAATAATTATTAATATGCCATATTTGCTTTTATTATAAATAAGGTGCTGATATATTTCAGTGCTAAAATGATGAATTTCTTTATTTTATTTTTATTTAAAACAGCATGATTGCCGTAAACTAGAATAAAATGAATTATTATAACCCCTGTCTGTCCTTTAAACACTTTTTTATAGTATAAAAAGTTAAAACCACTATTGAAATCAATTATTTTTATTGATTAATTCAAAAGATCCATGACATACAAAACAATACATTTTATAATATATTTTTATACTTTTATTATATTTATAGAAAGTATTAACATTGTGTTACTCTGATATATTAGCAGGCCATACAACTGGATGTATAAATATCAAGATGGCAGCCCAAGTAGATGAGTTTGACGAAGGCAATAGCAGTACTCTTCTATTATATATATAATATAATTTTGATGTATATTGAATTATTACGATTTGAGTAAAACTGTCGTGATTTATATTTATTAAGTCATCAATGGCCGCTGTCTAAATTATCATCTTTCCGTGCAAATTACAAAGAAACTACTAAATGTATAATAAAATAATGCGTCTATGAAATGTAGACAATTAAATAATCTACAAAAAAATATGCAGAATATTTAGAAATTTTAAAAAATGTCTACGTATAAGCCATTTTCTTAAGCGAGTCTTGGCCATGTTTTCGGCATGTTAATATAATAAATTATTTTGGTTATTATTAGGATTATTGTAACTATCAAATAGATTTATAGGCTTCTTGCAACCAAAGGCAACTTTGTATAGCTATAAATTTTTTGTTATTTTACATACCCCAGTGTCAGTCTTTTATTACCTAAATGTAATGTGAAAGCTGACTTATATTGTTTGTACAATGTTTGGTTTCATCAAAAATGTCATATTAGCTTATGTTGAAAAAAGGAGAGTTGTTATATAACTTTTATCAATGCACCATGAGACCTTATCCTGGGATAGATTTTTATAAATAAAGAAACAAGTTTTGAAAGTAAAATAATGATTTTTTTTATTAATTTTGCAAAATAGAGCGCGCGGCTCAAGAATCCCTACTTATGCGTTTTTTTAAGTATCCAGTAGACGGTTAATAATAATTTCAATGAAGGCAACGTAAGAAGCATAGTGTAATGAAGAGAAGTACTTGTATGATGACAGAAGTGTGGTGTCATGGTCCAGATAAACGGTTTGTATTGAAATCAAATAGATGAGAGAAGAGGCTTCTGATTGAGACATTATAGCCCACCATGACCAGCAATATATCTATATCATAAATTAAATATACATCGGCTTCACCAATTTACAATTATTTTTTTCATAAATTACACGCGATTGTGGCAATCCAGTCTTCAATATAATTGGCTTCGTTGTCTCATTCATTTAGTCTTTTTTTAGGTATTCTTCAACAAAATCCAGATTATGGATGCCTCCATCTTAACCCAGTTTAATTTTAATATATCATCCGTTTAATTCTGAGCTCTTGATGTTTCCAGTATTGCGAAATATGTCGATCTCTCGATTGACCTCAATGTCCGTCGCTAAGGATAGACTATTCAAAAATGTGTGAATGAGAATAAAATGTCGAAAGGTAGTTATCAAATATGGTGTTTAAAAAAAATAATAATTTAATTGCTTGAGAATTTTCGGTTTTATTTATATACTTTTATTAATATTTACAATAAACAAGTATGAGCTCACTTTATGATGTCATCGCATTGGTTCAAGCTCAAGTTAAAATTAGAATTTGTTGTTGTTTACTTGCAATGTGCGTAGTGCATTTTGGTTGAAATTACGCTGTACCGTACTTTGTTTACAAATTCAAATCAGGCGGTCAATCACCTAAAAATTAAATACGCAAGATTCTCAAACTTTTTAAAATAATAATAAAAAATTGAAAAGTTTGATTAGCCGACTTGGACCATTAATGAAGGTGTGGTTGTGTTACATTTAATGTACCATTCCTTAAATTTAATTATTTTAAGTTCAATAAAGGACATGTTGTATATTTCTTATAATAATGATAAAGGCCATAAAAATAAATGTACTTGTGACTAATTATTTCGTTCATTTTTTTTATTTCATTTCATATACTCTTATTTCATCAAATTTCCATATTTGTGTTCTTTATTTGTATCGTTGTTATATATTTATAAATACCTATATCCTTTAAAAACAACTTTTAATATCGACAATAATTGTAAAAATATAAACTCATTATCACTAACTCAGTGCCTGTATATATGCAATCAGTTATACAGTATGTTTGGACAGAAACAAATTGTCACGACTGGTAATGTTTACCTATTCTATTTTATGGATAATGTATAATTGATATAAATGCTTTATAATTGGCCATTCCATGTCGATGTGCCATTGTTATGGCTGTTTATCAGTTACAAAATCATATTGTCGTGATTTGTTCGGTAATAATATGTGATTTTATTGATAATATCATGGTACACTTCAAACTAGAATAATATGTCACTTGCAATAGTGATACTTCTCACACAAGCTTTATTCAAGGAGTACTTTTCATAATGGCGTACAGTCAAAAGCTAATAAATCAGGAGATCATGCGTCAAAGAATAGCAAAATCATTTCCACCCAGAAAGAAAACAATTTGTGAGAAAATGGATGGCAAAACCAAAGAATTTTTGATACTTTTCTTAAATACCAGCTCCATCCACGGTCTCAATCATTTCACTAAAAGAGAAAGACATCCACTTGAAATGTGAGTTCCATATAATTTTCATTAAGTATTTGGAATATATTCAATGAAAATTTCAGCATAATGTGGATAATGATGGTAATTTTTGCAATGTGGGGGGCGATTTCTTTAAGCCAAAGCACATGGAAAAGATATCAAGACTCCCCCACTGTGGTTTCGATGGACCGAGATATGTTTGCATGGAATACAACATTTCCTTGTGTGACTATTTGCCCTCATAATAAGTTGGATACCAAAAAACTTGAAACATACTTACAGTAAATATTCAATTTACATTTAAAATACTTGTTAGACTAATTTAAACTATTCTATAGGAGGAGCAGAGTAGATGATAAAGATGCACTAGAAAACTTTTTGCTTAAGTTAGCATCGTCAAATTACTCTAACTTTAATTCAATACCCGAATATCCAAAAATTGAAAGTAAAGACTACATGGGTCTAATACTAAATCTCTCCTTTAATTTTCAACCAAGTGTGTATTACATACTAATTTGAATATCAGTAATACTCTGTAATTTCAATTCATCTTTTAAAATTCAAGTTTTAACAATCGGTGCAACGGGTGTTTCCTTGTTCATGGAGCCGACAATTACAGAACTTGGTTTATGCTATGCTGTCAATTCTAAAATTGCTATCTATAATTCACCAGAGTAAGTGTTTAGTGTAATTTTATCAGTATTTAAAATTTAATAATCAATAATCAGTTACAGACTAAATAATAAATGGGACTATGTCGAAGGAAACTCAACATTCTTTGTACATCCGTTGGATGGAGAAATATTTGCACAGATTATTAACTTATCAACCGGCTATGATGTGAGTACAGCAATTTGCAAACATGAACTTATTTCTAATTAATATAATTATTTGACAGGTTTTTTTACACGGTCCTCTTGAAACACCTGACATTGCAACACAACGTCATACTTCAGGAAATGGACTTTATATGAAGCTCTATGTTACAGCAATTACTATTTATACTTCTTTGGAAGCAGCAAAGTATTTATAGACAGTATTTATAATTTGTTAATATGAATTTAATGCAATTAAATTTAAGGTTGACGACTCTTCAACGAAAATGTAGATTTCACAAAGAATCTAATCTGGTCCACAGCCCAGTTTATAGCTACAACCTTTGTCGAATTGATTGCAGAATATCACTCAGTCTAGAACTTTGTGGGTGTATACCTCATTTTTATAGAGCTAGAGGTATGTTTATCTACATAAAATATATTAAAATAATATTAAATCTAGTACATTTAAGAAGGAGAAAAAATTTGTGATGTATCCGGCTTACACTGTTTGGCAACTCACGAAGGTAAGAAAATTTGAAATTGAAATAGTAGGTATATATGTCAGCAAACAATTTACAGAATTACTGCTAAGTTTATATAATCCAAAAACAAAGAAAAAAGTGTGTGAATGTTTGCCAAATTGTGATGATGTAAATTATGTGATACAATCAATGGTGAGTTACATTTTATTTATCATGTAAGTCACTTTATCTAAAATAAATCATTTACTTAACAGTCACTTCAATATTGGTTTCTCGGAACAAATTTACAATGGGGAATGGTGTCATATCCTAAAATGAGATTCAGAAGAGATATTATTTTTGGTTTCACCGATGTTTTGGGTAAAGTTTTTCGCTCTTTCATGTGGTGTGTTCACTAAAATAAAATATTTAAATATTTTCAGTATCTGTTGGAGGAATGGCTGGATTATTTTTAGGATGTAGCCTATTGAGCTTTATGGAAATTGTCTATTTTTTTACACTTCGCCTCTTTTGGTATTTGTACACTAGCAAACCGAAAAAAAAGAAAGTCCGAGAAGCATTGAAAATTTAAGAATATTGTGTGCTGTCTTGAACATGTCAAGTCAAACTTTAAAAATTCAACTAATAATAAATAATAAGAACAGTAAGGATTTATCTTTGTGAAGATTTACATGTCAATCACCGAGCATTGTAATCACCGAGCAAGTCTTCTACTATCAATTCCACTATTCAGTTAGGATGTATTTAATTATAATATTATTATAGAAACATTCCCTTCATCTTATTCTCAATAAATTTGTTTTGGTGTACACAAATTCTTAATTGAAATACTTAAATGTAAGGTTGACTCATCAGTAAAATCAAAACTCTGTGTCTGGTATAAATAAATAAATGAAATATCTTTATCAAACATATGATTTACCATAAACAATTATTTTAATAGTAAATAAAAAAATAAAATTTGAAGAACTTGTCACCGATTCTCCGCTGCAGAACGGGTAAGATTTTCTAAATAACTGGAAGATTTGTTTATATGTAATTTGGATAAATTTGATGATATTGACAATTATAACAACCAAATTTTATACCCTGTTTGGATTTCCAAACCGTTCGGAATGACTAAAAAAGGATATTGATTTACATACAAAATTCATCATTCTCTTTAATTATTTTATTACAATATGTATTTAGCATATTAGATAATTATCTTATAATCAACAAAACACCTAACTTAAATTCGGTTATACCAAATCAAACCGACATTTTGTAATTATAATATTTTTTTTGCTTTTATATGTGTTATTATTTAGTAGTCTTTATGTTTCTAAATGAGTTTTTATTTTTTTCCTTTAATTTATTATTAGCACTCATGTGAAATTTTAATAAAAATTATCATGTTAGTTATAGGTAAAAAAATTATATATTCTGTACACCTAAGTTTGATTCCTAAGATATATTTTTTTACTACAAGCTACAGCATTTTAGGTATCCTGATTATCGAGCCCTACTTATTTTTTTCTATTATTATTTTAATACAATATTATCTCGCTATACGCGATTTGAGTAGCACAGTGATATAAGGAGGGAGGAGTGCGACAATACTCGTTGTATGATTGGTCGTAAAGCGAGACAGTGTAGTGTAGAACAAACCGAGCACGCTGACAGTCATCTTACTTTTTAACTCTATAAACACCTCATAACTACGCCATTACTATCAAATAATACGATTATTTACTTTGACTAACTATACATTGTGGCAAACTATCGAAAGAGTGTTATTCAGACATGACATAGCTTGAAATTCGTCGATAGCGTCAACACGCACAAGCCGCAGTTGCAGTCAACCATTTGACACGGTAACATTATTAAATTAAATTATTATTTATAATCACAAGACCTAGTCCAAGAGGATGAAAAAAACAGGTTAAAAATGTATTCTGTATGTCTGATATTAACAGAACAATCTTATAACATAATAATATTAATAAAATAAAATTACTATTTTTGAAAATTTCATTAAACATTATAGTTTGTCCCACTCATATAATATATGTTAACTATACATGTTTATCATATTATATTTTGTGTAAATATCAGCGTGTTGAAATAAAATATTATAAGGGTAATCGTTGCAAAGTACTTCATAACACTCACTTGGACTAAGTCTGATAATAACACGAATCAACGATAACTGAAGGTGTAATGATTTTTGATCGATTATTTTACAATTACTATTTAATGGCTCCTTTAACATAAAAACATATCTACAACATGAGACGAAAATAAACATTATTATGTACATTTTTATTTTACCCTTCTTTTAACATGTTAAAACTTCGGTAAACGGTTTTAAAAAATAATAAATACTGAAAATGCAAAAATAACACTTACATTTTAAATTATTAGAATTAGAATTTAGAATATTTTCAGGGTAATCGTTGATTAATTTTAAGAATATTTTAAGGGTAGACAGGGTTTCACAAAAATATAACAATTATTTTAAATTCCTTTGGAACCTTAATTTATAATAATAATAATAATAATTTCATCGTTTGGGTCGCCTGTTAGTGTCAACCATATCTCTTCACGCTAATATTAATTAGTCTGTATCATTCCATATTATTCAGATAAAATATAAATGGTTGTATCAAAATGTGTATTTTTAAGGATGATATTTTTTTATATAACCCATTAATTGAGAATATTATTTAAATGTATTTTAAAAAATGATTATGTGAAACCAATGACGTTCTGTTTTATTATATTTATGAAATCCGAACCAATGGTTACGAATACCTGCAACACGATATTGACCATGCGCGGTCTCGCTCTACGCTGTTGCCAAGTTTTATATTTTAATATTTTTAAAATTTTATTTAAGAACTAAATATCTCTTCGTTTCAGATTATAAAATTAAAATGTTCGAGTCTCAATTAATTGCTACGAAGGAAATGCCAGCAGAAATACCGATGGAGGTTTTACCGCCAGAAGTAAATCAAGAAAGCATAATTACAAATAAATGTAAAATTCCTAAAGCGAAAAGAAACAGAAAGTCCATCACGTTAGATATTAAATTGGAAATTATCAAGCGATTTGAAGGCGGACAAAAGGTATCCGATATTGCCAAATCGATAGGATTGGGAAGTTCGACCATTTCGACGATAATCAATAATAGAGATAAAATTATGTCTTGCACATTCGCCACTGTACCTAGCCAATTTAGTACAATTACCATTTTACGAAGAAGAAGCAACATTATGGAAAATATGGAAAGGCTTCTCACGTTTTGGATGGAGGACAGAAGTCAGAAAGGAATGCCATTGACGATAAGTACAATACAACAGAAGGCGATAAGTCTTTTCAATGATCTCAAAAGTAATTATGACAATGACGAACAAAACGAAACATTCTCAGCTAGTAAAGGATGGATGGAGAAATTCAAAAACAGACACAATCTCAGCAAAATAAAACTATCAGCAGGCTCGCCGGCTATAGATTTCAAATCGGCTGAGAAATATCCTGAGTATTTCCAAAATCTCGTGAGACAAAATAATTTCTCGCCGAAACAAGTGTTCAACATCGACGAGATTGATTTGTTTTGGAAGAAAATGCCAGAAAAGACATTCATCACCCAAGAAGAGAAAACAGCTGCCGGTTTCAAAGCACACAGGGATAAGTTGACATTAGTGATGGCGACAAATGCTGAAGGCGATTTCAAAATTAAACCACTTTTAGTATATCATTCCGAGAATCCGCGAGCTATGAAAAGATATGTCAAATCAATGCTTCCCGTCACGTGGTGTTCTCATCCCAAAGGAATTGTATCCACTAAAATATTCGAAGAGTGGCTCATTCATAACTTTTTACCAGGAGTCGAAAGTTACCTGGACAAAAACGACCTGGAAAATAAGGGATTGATATTATTAGATTATGCACCACCGCATCTTCTCAACTTCAAACAATCATGTCACAATTTCCTCGTTAAACACATCCCCAAAAACACCACTTCGCTTCTCCAGCCGATGGATCAAGGAATCTCGTCGATATTCAAAGGGAACTACGTGAGGAAAGTATTTCAACAATTACTGAACGAAGTCGACAAAGAAAACAAAGAGTCTATTAGAAATTTTTGGCGTAATTTCAATATCATAAACGCAGTCTACTTCATCGCCGATGTTTGGATGGAGATCGAACCTTCGGTCATAAACGGTGCTTGGAAAAATATTTGGAGCGAGTGTGTTTATGAAGAAAATACAATCGACAATATCTTGATGCAGGTCAATGATATCAGACAAAATATTATTCTGATGTCTCAGGAGGCGGGATTTAGGGATATTAATGAGAATGACGTTATCGAGTTGTTGAATTCACAAGACGAAGACATGTCTAATGAAGTATTGACACTGATTGACAAAGAAAGGATGGAAGATGAAGCTGCGAAAAAGCAACTGAAGAAATTCCAGCTGACTGAACCGATACTGAAAGATATATTAAAGCACTTCGACAAAGGAATGAAAATATTACGCGATCATGATCCTTTATTGGAAAGAAGTTCAACAATATCAGAGAGACTCAACACGGCTCTTGAGTTTTACAGGCAACTGAAAAGAGATTTGATTTATGCAAGGCAGACATCTTTAGATGGTTCTTATGGGGCAGCAAAAATACTTCAAGTAAGTCAATATATAATAGATCATCGATATAACGGACAAAAAATCCGCTACAAACATAACCAATGTATAGGTACATTATTCAAGGATAAAATTTATTATTCTATTTAAATTTTTGAACGGAACAGAACAATCTCATAACGTAATAATATTAATAAAATAAAATTACTATTTCTAAAATTTGCATTCAACTTTAAACTTTGTCCCATGAATATAAAAACAAATAATAATGCAATATTATAAATGTAATCGTTGCAGAGCCCAAATATGTACGTCAAAGCACTGCATTACACTCACTTGGACTAGGTCGTAATTCGATATTTTAGTATTCAATGTGACCAAGATCTTGCCTCTGAGCAAGCGTGACATTTACTCTACGTATTTTTCACACCAGGCTGGTTTTCGTGTGTTTATATCTACTCAAATAGATTATGATAAAACATAGTTACTCTACATATTCATGAAAATAATATATCTAAGTCTCTGAATTTTGAATAAATCAGTGGTTGTCAAACTTATTATATTAAATTAAATCGTTATTTTAACAAAGATATCATTTAGCCTGTACAATTTCAAGATACGGCAGGAAAAACAAATATTTTTTTCATTTTAAACAAATCGAATAAAAATACTAGATATATTATTTTATTATACCAGCAAGAGGATTATTTTAATAAATGAGAAGAGAAGCATATAATTTCTTTGGGAAAAATATAATATTACCCAACATTCAATAAGCGAGAGAAATAACATTTTTTCGAAAAATTGATATAATAGCTTAGAGGATAAAGCGCATGACTAAAAATACTGTGGTTATGGGTTCAAATCCCACTGAAATAAAAAAATCTGGGAGATCGGAAATAATATTAATAAAATCCCGATCGATCGTCTTGATCCAGGTTTACTCTGATTTCCTGTATTGTAAGGTAAATACTGATTATTAAGTCGGTGACCTGTGTAACTAGAAATAGTTAAGATCACCGACAGACAATCAATTAACACTTTGTTGTTTCTAAAAAAAACCAAAACTTCCGATATATCGCGGTTCCATTTTAATTATTTTAAAGTAATCATTACTGAATTCGCTTTATTTCAGTCTTTAGGTGAGGTTCCTGACAATAGTCGCAATAAAGATCGCCTAGAAACAGGACACGATGATGAAGAAGTCGACAATGGCGAAGATCCTTGGCATGAAGACGATGATGACTTCTTGCAAGCTACAGAAAAATGCAAACCACCACAGAATGACGAATTCGATGCGTTTTCCAAGAGCATATCGACACAAATGAGACAATTACCACAAGAAGTATCACTAAACCTAATGGCAGATGTTCAGCAGTTAATTGTGAGGAAGAGACTCGATATGATCGCCAGAGAAAAGGCCAAAAAAGCATCGAGATACACGGAAAATGACAATAAATTTCATCAAAACTACCCAGTCAATATGTACTAATTTATAATAAATATAATCATTAATAATAAAAAAACATCACCGATTTTCATTTATACACATTTATGCATTTAAGGGTACAACATTTTTAAACATTTATATTAATCTTTTCAATGAAACATAAAAAAATGTATGAATGAGCCACGAGGGGGAGGATGAATAATTAAAATAGCTTAAAATCGATAAAAGATAAAGATTGTTGTTTGAAGTTTACCGAAGCCGCAAACATGAATAACAAAGTGCGTCATAAATACTAATGAGGATTATAAAATAATGGAATGTGTCATCTTTCATATAACTGAATATTTAAACAATTCATATAATATATATGATAGCCTGAAGTGTTTATTTGATGTATAATTGGGGTGGTATTTTGAGGAAAAATTATCATTAATGTACAGAATAACAAGGATTAAAATCGCTGAAAGGAAGATATAATTCTATTACAAAAAAAAAATATAAATATATATATATATATATATATAGTATATATATATATATATATATATATATATATATATATATATATATATATATTAAGCAATAGGATTGCGTATTTAAAAATAAATTATAGAAGGGGATTAAAATACCAAGCATAATTTTCAACAATTACCTCGAAATATGACGGTATAATTTTTTTCAATAATATACTTGAATCTTCAATATAATCATTATTCATTATTAATGGTATTTTAGATATTTATTATGAATTGAAGAAAAAATGATCCCAATATCACGTAATGAGCTACTTAACTCGAGAGTCAAATTTTAACATGTGCTGCATTTTTGGACAATCACTTTAGTACAAACCAGTTGATTGGATAAAAATTAATCGATAACTCTCGAGTTAGGTAGCTCATTAAGTCTAAGATTTTTTTATTTTTTTTGTATAAAAACTCATTGATTCAAATGAGTAATGTGTAAATATGGATTCATAGAAAATTATATGGATTAAAATTAGTTTTTCTTTCAGCTATCTCGAGAATAAACAAAATTAGCAGGAATCTTATCAAAGGTAATAAATGAATTGCCCAAATTTTTACTATAAAAGGCCAGTTTATTCTCATATCCATCATCAGAAAATTGGCAAGTGATCTTCAGTCAAAATGAAGGGAATCGTAGCCATTGCAATCCTCGGCGTCTTTCTTCTTTGCCAACCAACAGCACAGGCCGACAGTAATATTAATTGATTTCTATTTTTGTCATTTAATTAAGCTATTTTATTTATTCAGGAGTTTTGGCCTGCTATTACGGATCGTGGGCTGTTTACAGACCTGGAAATGCCGGATTTTCTATAGATGATTTACCGGGAAATCATTGCACTCACATTATTTATTCTTTCGTCGGAGCAAATCCAGATGGTACAATTAGAGTGATGGATCCTTATTCCGATCTGGGTGAAAATTACGGAAAAGGTAGTTTATATTCAACATATTTTAAACTTTAAATTGATATCAACATACAATGAATTCCAGATGGATTTAGAAAATTTACGTCATTGAAAAAAATATATCCCAATGTTAAGTTCATGATCGCGATGGGAGGATACAACGAGGGTTCAACCAAATATTCTGTGGTAAGTCTGTTAATTATTAATTGTGTTTTTTAAATTTCTAATTGGTTAATTTGATTGTCAGTTATTCAACACCGAAGTGATGCGAAGGACTTTCGCCAAAAACGTAGTCGCTTTCTTACAAGAGTATGGTTTCGATGGGTTCGATTTAGATTGGGAATATCCCGCTCAAAGGGGAGGATCGTCCTCTGATAAAAATAATTTCATCGAGTTAATCAAGGAGATTAAAAATGAATTTGCCCCATACGGATATTTGCTAACAGCGGCTGTCGGTGCTTCTGAAAATGCTATATTAGCTTCTTACGACGCTACCAACATGGGGATGTAAGCTTTGATGTATGATAATTTTTAAATACAATAAATTAATACCACTCTACTAAACTTTAGATACCTCGACTACATTAATCTAATGACTTATGATTTCCACGGCTCGTGGGAAACAGTTACAGGACACAATGCTCCAACATTTATTGCTACTGCAGAGTACAGTACATTTGAAGCTGGATTCAATGTGGTAAGTTGCATGTTTAAAAATATCATACACACATATATTGAGATTCTATGAAATGATTTATTTAGGAAAGTAGTATTTTGGCTTGGATGAAACATGGAGCTCCTTCAACTAAATTAGTATTAGGAGTTGCTTTATATGGCCACAGTTACACTCTTCATTCATCGACACAAACATGCCAAACTGCAAGATGTCCAGTGTCAGGAGCAGGAGCCGGAGGTCCTCTACTCAACGAAGCAGGATTCCTTGGATACAATGAAGTCAGTTGATCATAAAGTAATATTACAGAGTGTCATCTTACAATCGGTTTAATATTTTTAGGTGTGCTTATTTGAAAAAGATCCAAATACTAAACTCAGCTGGGATTCCGAAGCCCAAGTTCCATACTATGTGAAGGGTGATCAATGGGTCAGCTATGATAATGTCCAATCTGTCGATGCTAAGGTATACTAAACATTTTAAATATAAACACTGCATATTATTAAAATGCACATGTTTACAGTTAGGTCTAGTTGAAAAATATAATTTGGCAGGAGCCATGGTGTGGAGTGTAGATACTGATGATTTTAGAGGTGATTGCGGCAAAGGAAAGTTCCCAATATTGTCAGCACTTAGCTCTGGTTTAAAACAGGATACTTATGTGAGAATCAATTTGAATTATAATTAACTTATAAAATTACCGATGTAGAATTAATTGTGTAATTTTAAAGGATATTGTGCCACCGACGCTGAATTCCTCAACATCAACAACAACTGCTTCTTCTTCAAGCACAACTACTTCAGCAACAACCTCAACTACAACAACTCCTACTCCATCTAATAGCAATGAGATTGTTTGTGTTGAAGAAGGCTTTATCAGAGATCCCAATCAATGTAATACATTTTACCAATGCTACAAAGCAGGTTCAGAATATGTATTGGGTACATTCACATGTCCTGGTACCTTATATTTTGATAATGTTTTGAATGCATGTAACTACCCTCAGCTTGTCCAATGCTAAAAATATATTTGACTATCTAAAACACTTTAATAATTGTTTATATAACCAATGTATCATGTAGTATATTTACATATTGATATCAATAAATATTATTATCAAGCAAGTAATAAATATTCTTTGAATTTTTATATTATTTTTAATGAATTGAATACCACAATTTACAGTATGCATATTATTTTCCTTCAATACAAGCACTAAATAATATTTTATTTACCTAGCTAAAAGAATTCCCCAAGATGCTGTTCCAATCCAAGCAATCAACATAAAAGCTCCGTGAAGACGCAACAACAATTTAGAAGCACCGGAAACGCTACCAACTTCGGCAAGTGCTAGTTTTTGTTCAGACTTTTCTACAACTCTTGAGTGATATCCAACATGATCATCTTTTGAAAAACAGATAAATTAATAACAGTTCTTTCATGGTAAAAAATTTAAGCTAATACCTTTAACATCATCACCGGACACTACTATTATGTGATATTTATCATTCACAAGATCAAACTTTGTATTCTGAACAGTTGATATAGTGTCTCGGACAAACACACAACTCAAAACACCATCACTGAACGATTTGCTTTTAAGTTGAACTATATCTTGGGGCTGCAAGATATCAAGAGTTATATATTTGAATTAAAGAACAAATACATATTATTTTTAATAGTAAAAAATACATACAACTCCTTCTCTGCTGACATAAGGGGCTACTTTTGGATAAGTCCATGAAGTATACAGAGAGACTGCACCATTAACTTGTGTGCATTCCACAGAACTATCATCTCCCTAATAATATCAGAATTTTAATAAGAAATACACTTCATGTATAAAAATTTTAAAAAATACCATAAATTTATCATCTGATAAACCAACTGCAACATAGGCTGGGCTGTTAATTCCTCTCAATTCAAAAGTATATGTTTCTCCTGAAAATAACAATAAAAGCTTAAATATTGAAATGGTTATTATGAGGTATGCAAAGATGTATTAATAAATCTGTATACCCATTATTACATTGTATAATGAAATCTAAATATTATTATCTACACATATGACATTAGCCAAAGTGGCCGGAGAGTTGTATGTAGAAATAGAATTGATTAAAAAATAAAGACCTGTGACTAGAATTGAAACTGCAGCTTCACAGTTTTGATTTTCAATACATTGTGAACGTGAACCAAAACATAGTTTAGTCGAGCCACATCCATCGTAAAATGGAATTTGAGCAACCTAAAAAAAGTTATATGCATATATTATTATTAAAATTATTAAAAATATGATTTAAATAACGTTGTTAGTGCTTCAGAAATATGGTGTTTTTTTGGTAATGTATAACTTAAGTAAGAATATTGAATTACCGAAAGCCAATGAGAAGGGAGAGCTAACTAATAACAAGAACAAAGTATGTTATAAAGAGAATAATTGTATCGATTTACAGAGTATGTTACTATTTTAAAAATACATTTTTAATTACCGGAGATGATGTTGTCGGAACAGGTGTAGGTTTTGTGTTATCGGGTTGGGATGAAGTTGTTTGCGGTGGCGATGTAGTTGTAATAATTGTATCAGGTGTTACAACTTCCACTAATGTTGATTCAATATTCGACCAGAATGTGGGATAACTTTCAGCAACCGTTGATCTAAAAAGTTCAACAAGTTACATTTTAACATCATTGATTAATTATAACATCTTAAATGCTAAATATTATATTTTTTTATTCTCTCTCCACAACTAATTATTTAAGATGAATATTAAACTTGCTATTTTGTGCTTATCTGATTGAAACAATTGAAATTCACGCTTGATTGATACAAATTTACATTCAAAGTTTTTATTATATTCAAGGTTAAGGTTTAAAAACAATAGACAAACACAAAAATTCAAGGATGAATTATTTGAAATACATTTGAGTGAAGAAGATTGTTTTATTTGTGAAGTCCTTAACTATTTTGAATACAATTTAGGCGATAACTTTAACAGAAGTGGAGTTAATATTATTCCAAAACGTGCTGTATTGTTCAGCAACAGTCGTTCTGTAAAAGTTAAGTCATATTAAAACTCAATGAATATTACATACTACATCCAATATATAATTGCTTTCAATAAACACATGGACTATTAACACAAAAATACGAGTATATCTATTAGTTTCATTTTGGTGTAAACATATGGCTTTTGTGTAATGTACAACTTAGTATTTTTGTGTTAATCACCCATCGAATAAAAGTAATAACTACCTGAAAACAACTGCACCCAAGAAATCAGTTGGGGCATTCCATTGGAATACAAGATTTTCCTTTACAGCTGTAGAAATGTGAGTCACAGAATCTGCTGTTCCATTACAATCAGTGGTTTTTGTCAATTCGGGAAGATTACTCCAGCTACCCAAAACTTCTTCGTTATTCTGGAATAGTGTAAAAATTACTTGGATTCTCTATGGGGTTAGTTTGGCTGCTAAATGAATAGATTTCCAACCTGTACACTTCTCGCTTGCAATAAAAATCCTCTGATGGCAGCGCCGGTTGGACTGCTTATGGTGACATTTACTCCTTTACCCTGATTCACCTGTGATGCTGCAGCCTTGAGGGTGTAAGGGGCTGTGCTGGTTTGGGGTTGGATTTCACCATGAACTGGTAACATGGTCACACATGCCTGAAATATTTATACAATCAAACACTTTTGTTCCTGCAGGTATTACGTGTACCGTGAAATACAACCTTGGCAGGTGCGCCAGATCCAAACTGTTCACTAGGAATTGTGAAAAATGCCACTGCTAAAATAGCGGACAAAAACATTTGAGTCGACAGCATTTTGACAAATTATCTAGCCCCTGAAATTAAAAAATATTAAACTTTTAAATCTTTGCCCATTGAGTGTGTGTTATTACCTTATAGATGTGATTAATGAATGTGATGTCAATTTCTAATCCGAGCATTATATTTATATTCATAATCTTTATCTAATAATTATGATATTGCCGATTCATTATGCATAATCTTTAAAGGTATCTCTATTGTTACTCTACGATAATAATCATTTTAAATGATGTCCGCTTTTTGGACAGATTAGGTATCATCATGTGATAATTTTTAAATTATCATTATTTGAGATACTGTGGTGATGGGATCGAATCCTGCTCGAAGCGATTAAATAAAATAATTCAATCGTCTACATTTCATTTAGGTTTACCTCTGGTTTCCCGAATTGAATGCACCCCATCTTGGTTATGTGACGTTTAGATCAGTTTCGCTTTTTTGTGTTGTGTAGATGCTCCAATTTTATAATAAATAACACTTTTTATGAAAACCAAACCTACACAACACAATGCTTTAAACGAAACTGATCTAAAATAGTTGTAATTATTTGACTTTGGAATTGCACCATACACAATTCATAATAAGTGGTCGCGCTTTTTTTTAACAATCATTGCTAATTTCTTGTTTGATTTAAAGTTCTTGATATTTTTTGAGTATCATGTATAAATACATCTTATTTGTCGTCGGTAGTTATATTCTCTTGAGGGTTGGTTGTCCAGTGACGACTCAATCCCGGCGTTATGTTTTAATTCTATGTGATCAAGTGTTCATACTTGTTTTCTCAAGTAACCATCATTTGTCGTCAGTCCTTGAATACGGGGAATTTCTGTGTCCGTGCCCTTTTACATGTTTCGCAACCTTTGTAACTAGCTGAAAGATTTCCACGGCAGTTTACACACTTAACGTCATTATTTCTTGTTTTTATGTTACAAACGGTTGTCGTATGTTCTCTTGTGCACTTTAAGCAACGCTTAACAGCGCTTTGGCTGTATCTTTGGCAGTTTTTACACTGAACTACACTGATTTCTTTTTGAGGCCTCGGTGGCTCGATCACGACTTAGCATCTTAAAATCGTGTCTATCTTGAAAATTTCTTTGTTGTTTAATTTTTACCTAAATTCGCAAAGAAACATAGATAGCGGGGCTTTTGTTTGTCTTTGCAGAATATTTGTGATTCTGAAAATATCATGGCCGTGGCTTGCGAGCTCGTCTGATATTTCGGCGATATCTGCCGTGTGGTGAAGGTTTTGATAATCATCTTGTACGATCGGCTCTTTTTCGTCTGATACGAAACTCCGTATCTCTATTTTTTTAACCCTGTTATCACAGGTATATATTTCTCAGACTTAGTGATCTGTATTTTTACTTGGGTTTTACCCAGCTGTTTTATGTAGTATGCTCCTTGAGGTACTTGCTCTAAGAAGTCTGTCAGTGGTTTGATATTCTCTACTGCGTGCACAAATATAGGTGGTGGCTTTGGCGTGTTTTTACCAATCGCTTGCTGCTCATGTTTGTCTTGTAGTTTTTCAAATCGATTTGCTGTTGGAACAGCAAGCCAGTTTTTGTTTGGACATGCTTGTTTGGCTTTACTGGCATTCTCCGAACTAGATATTCTTTTTGTTTTTGACGGGGCTTTGATCCAAGAATCTAGCGTATTGGTAGTCGATGCGGCAACAGGATATTAATGATCCAGTTCTACGTCTATTATTTCTGGTTATCAGAGGTCACATTACTGTGCCAGAGATACTTGAGCGTGTGGGACTGTTCTGTTCTGAGAATTATACGCGAGGGCGTCACCATTCCCTATTCCGAATCCCCCGCTCGCATTCCAACCACCACAAATTCAGTCCTCTTACCAGAGGTTTACGCCTTTTGAATGAGTGGTCTGTCAGGGGGACAGATAATGACCTGTTCAATCTGTCCCTCCCTATGTTTATTGAGAGCGTGCACAAATTTTTATTTTTATCTCATTAAAATATTTTTTACATTGTTCCTCTTTTTTTTAAATTTATTGTTAATTTTGTTTATTGTAATTGTAATTTTTCCAACTGACGAGTGCTGCACTATCATCACGGCGACTTGGGATCCCCCGTAATGCAGTATGAAGTAGTAATATTATATGTAAAATAAAAAAAAATAAGGCAATAATCACAATAAGTGCAGTCTTATAAAGATTTCTCGATATTTCCATATGAAAGAAGGGAAAATGACACGGACTTCTTCACAATGAAGTCTTTTGTTAGACTGTTCGACTCTCATTTAATACGCAAAGGATCCAATTCCAAACGAAGGTCGTATTTAAAGCAAAATATGTACCTAGTTAAATACTGTTGGAATATATATATATCAAAGTTTACAGGATGTTGTTCAGAGTTATTAGTCTGTCTTTAATTATTTCATCAATAATCATCTTCAAGTACAACTACTTCAGCAACAACCTCAACTACAACAACTCCTACTCCATCTAATAGCAATGAGATTGTTTGTGTTGAAGAAGGCTTTATCAGAGATCCCAATCAATGTAATACATTTTACCAATGCTACAAAGCAGGTTCAGAATATGTATTGGGTACATTCAAATGTCCTGGTACCTTATATTTTGATAATGTTTTGAATGCATGTAACTACCCTCAGCTTGTCCAATGTTAAAAATATATTTGACTATCTAAAACACTGTAATAAAGGACACTACTATTATGTGATATTTATCATTCACAAGATCAAACTTTGTATTCTGAACAGTTGATATAGTGTCTCGGACAAACACACAACTCAAAACACCATCACTGAACGATTTGCTTTTAAGTTGAACTATATCTTGGGGCTGCGAGATATCAAGAGTTATATATTTGAATTAAAGAACTGTGAATGAATGAATGTTTTGAATGCATGTAACTACCCTCAGCTTGTCCAATGTTAAAAACATATTTGACTATCTAAAACACTGTAATAATTGTTTATATAACCAATGTAGCTATTTGTAGTATATTTATAAATTCATATCAATAAATATTATCATCTAGCAAGTATAATATTTTTAAAATAACATAATATTAGATTTTAAATTGTTTATTTCACATAAAAACATCAACAATTTTATAAAAAGATTTGATGTCTACAGAGTCCAGAGTAATGTTAAAATTCAAATATAAATACTTTTTTTATTCTATGTTAATGTAAAACATTTCTTAACAGTATGCATTCGTTATAATGGTAAAATTTTGTTGAGGAAAAGATATAAAATTTTAAAAAAATATACAAACATTTTTATCACATTGACACAACATAATATAAAACTTATTAATTACTAAAATATGTTTGAGAAATAAAAATGAAAGGTGAATTAAGATGACAATATGACACTACATAAAGATTGTCTTATAACATAAAAATATGCAAAACCAAAGTCTTAAGAGTTATGGTTAACATTAAAAATTCTATTGTTTTAGTATAGATAAGTATCTATTATATACACAGACAAATTGAATTCTATCAGGTTCAAATGAATATAAAAAATATAATAATAATATAAAAATCAAAATAATAATAATTAAATATCAAAAATAAATATTATTAATACTACCTAAGAGCTAGCTTAGGAATCAGTTGTTGTCGGAGCCCATAATAGCTTTACTTACACTCTCGTATGCTTCTTCTATTGGTGCTAGGGAAATAATGCATACAAGAGCAATTACAAATAAGGCTACCACAACAAAATATATTCCTAACATGAATTTTCTGAAACCAGCATGCTGAAAATTAATAAAAAAATCAAATTAGAGATAATGTGGTAAAGACATTAATAATAAGTATAGGTTGTAGTAAAGGAATGCAATTTACAGGTGCTTCCATTTTCCTTTCATTATTCACATTCGGTCGGTTATTAGTCATTAAATCCTTCATGGGGAATGAGTTAACGCGGCCATTGGATATTCTTCCATCACTTACACACATGGCAATCTGAAATATAATGAGAAGATTGGTTTAAAAAAAGGGTTGATATACTATACAACTGTCAACTTACTGAAAGTACAAAATGCATGATGACGTGGAAAACAACGAATGCCACTAATATGAATACCATCCAATCTGGAAGCTCTGCTTTGTTCAAATAAACGGCAAAGAAAATCGTAACAACTATGAAAAAAAGTATATTAGAATTTTTGTTAATAATCATATGAATTATAATAAACTAAAACTTACTTCCTAAGATATGGGCCAAATTTCCTGCCAACCAATGAAGCCAATTGAATATCGGCCTCCGTGAAGTGTTTGGATGAGGACGGAAAAATGCTCCTGAAAAAAAAAGTGTCAATTCTCATTCAAATAATAATTGTATAATATAATTTAATAATACTACCAATTGGTTGTAAAAAGCAGAGTACAATTGTAATGATTCCAATAATAGAATGAGGATTATCCCCGGTATTTGCCCAACCTCCTACTGCTACTAAAATTATTATAAAAGCGGCCACTGTTAGCAGCCATGTCAATACCATAAAAATTCGATGCCACTACAAAATATTGAAATTGAGTATAGGAATTCAAGTGATATTTTTTTTAGAATTTTACTTACAGCAAACCAAATGTCTTTGCCAGCAAATTGTTTTCCGACCCATGTTTGTCGATAGTACCTGAAAATGTATTTTAATTAATATATTTATAAAATTAATCCGCAGTCAATCATCTAAGAAATGTGTGTATTTTTGTATTAGAGACATGAATTTGCATATTCTTAAAAGCAAGTCAGTGAGTTTCACTTTAGTGTTTTTGCTTTTATAATTACTATTTTTAAGATTTTGTGATAAAAACAATAAACCATTCTCTGTTATTAAAAATAGTAGCAATTGATATAATAAAATTTTAATGTTAGAGTCTGTACATATATATATTAATCTAGTTATAACTACTCTTGATAATCATAATAAAAAAATAAATAACAGTGTTTTACTTGGGTGCAGTGTCAAATCCAAAAATAATAAATACAACTTTGTAATATTTTCAGCTCTAGTAAAAAAATAGATTCATCTTTGATATATTTATTCATTCATTAAAATAAACAAAAAATGTTGTTAGTTTTATTCAAAGTTGAGAAATATAATTGGGTACAATGTAATAGTCATCTTGATGCTTAAAAACATGTATTGGGAGACAGATACCACAATTATAATAAGTATTCTTTGATTTTTTGTATTTTTTTTAATAAATGGAATACCACAATTTACAGTATGCATATTATTTTTCCTCAATATGTTCATAGTGTTTTGCTTTCAAATTTTATTATTTTTATGTTGCATTCTTTCCGGTGGCTATTAAGTATACTATGCAAGCACTAAATAATATTTTATTTACCTAGCTAAAAGAATTCCACAAGATGCTGTTCCAATCCAAGCAATCAACATAAAAGCTCCGTGAAGACGCAACAACAATTTAGAAGCACCGGAAACGCTACCAACTTCGGCAAGTGCTAGTTTTTGTTCAGACTTTTCTACAACTCTTGAGTGATATCCAACATGATCATCTTTTGAAAAACAGATAAATTAATAACAGTTCTTTCATGGTAAAAAATTTAAGCTAATACCTTTAACATCATCACCGGACACTACTATTATGTGATATTTATCATTCACAAGATCAAACTTTGTATTCTGAACAGTTGATATAGTGTCGCGGACAAACACACAACTCAAAACACCATCACTGAACGATTTGCTTTTAAGTTGAACTATATCTTGGGGCTGCAAGATATCAAGAGTTATATATTTGAATTAAAGAACAAATACATATTATTTTTAATAGTAAAAAATACATACAACTCCTTCTCTGCTGACAAAAGGGGCTACTTTTGGATAAGTCCATGAAGTATACAGAGAGACTGCACCATTAACTTGTGTGCATTCCACAGAACTATCATCTCCCTAATAATTTCAGAATTTTAATAAGAAATACACTTCATGTATAAAAATTTAAAAAAATACCATAAATTTATCATCTGATAAACCAACTGCAACATAGGCTGGGCTGTTAATTCCTCTCAATTCAAAAGTATATGTTTCTCCTGAAAATAACAATAAAAGCTTAAATATTGAAATGGTTATTATGAGGTATGCAAAGATGTATAAATCTGTATACCCATTATTACATTGTATAATGAAATCTAAATATTTTTATCTATACATATGACATTAGCCAAAGTGGCCGGAGAGTTGTATGTAGAAATAGAATTGATTAAAAAGTAAAGACCTGTGACTAGAATTGAAACTGCAGCTTCACAGTTTTGATTTTCAATACATTGTGAACGTGAACCAAAACATAGTTTAGTCGAGCCACATCCATCGTAAAATGGAATTTGAGCAACCTAAAAAAAGTTATATGCATATATTATTATTAAAATTATCAAAAATATGATTTAAATAACGTTGTTAGTGCTTCAGAAATATGGTGTTTTTTTGGTAATGTATAACTTAAGTAAGAATATTGAATTACCGAAAGCCAATGAGAAGGGAGAGCTAACTAATAACAAGAACAAAGTATGTTATAAAGAGAATAATTGTATCGATTTACAGAGTATGTTACTATTTTAAAAATACATTTTTAATTACCGGAGATGATGTTGTCGGAACAGGTGTAGGTTTTGTGTTATCGGGTTGGGTTGAAGTTGTTTGCGGTGGCGATGTAGTTGTAATAATTGTATCAGGTGTTACAACTTCCACTAATGTTGATTCAATATTCGACCAGAATGTGGGATAACTTTCAGCAACCGTTGATCTAAAAAGTTCAACAAGTTACATTTTAACATCATTGATTAATTATAACATCTTAAATGCTAAATATTATATTTTTTTATTCTCTCTCCACAACTAATTATTTAAGATGAATATTAAACTTGCTATTCTGTGCTTATCTGATTGAAACAATTGAAATTCACGCTTGATTGATACAAATTTACATTCAAAGTTTTTATTATATTCAAGGTTAAGGTTTAAAAACAATGGACAAACACAAAAATTCAAGGATGAATTATTTGAAATACATTTGAGTGAATCAGATTGTTTTATTTGTGAAGTCCTTAACTATTTTGAATACAATTTAGGCGATAACTTTAACAGAAGTTGAGTTAATATTATTCCAAAACGTGCTGTATTGTTCAGCAACAGTCGTTCTGTAAAAGTTAAGTCATATTAAAACTCAATGAATATTACATACTACATCCAATAAATAATTGCTTTCAATAAACACATGGGCTATTAACACAAAAATACGAGTATATCTATTAGTTTCATTTTGGTGTAAACATATGGCTTTTGTGTAATGTACAACTTAGTATTTTTGTGTTAATCACCCATCGAATAAAAGTAGTAACTACCTGAAAACAACTGCACCCAAGAAATCAGTTGGGGCATTCCATTGGAATACAAGATTTTCCTTTACAGCTGTAGAAATGTGAGTCACAGAATCTGCTGTTCCATTACAATCAGTGGTTTTTGTCAATTCGGGAAGATTACTCCAGCTACCCAAAACTTCTTCGTTATTCTGGAATAGTGTAAAAATTACTTGGATTCTCTATGGGGTTAGTTTGGCTGCTAAATGAATAGATTTCCAACCTGTACACTTCTCGCTTGCAATAAAAATCCTCTGATGGCAGCGCCGGTTGGACTGCTTATGGTGACATTTACTCCTTTACCCTGATTCACCTGTGATGCTGCAGCCTTGAGGGTGTAAGGGGCTGTGCTGGTTTGGGGTTGGATTTCACCATGAACTGGTAACATGGTCACACATGCCTGAAATATTTATACAATCAAACACTTTTGTTCCTGGAGGTATTACGTGTACCGTGAAATACAACCTTGGCAGGTGCGCCAGATCCAAACTGTTCACTAGGAATTGTGAAAAATGCCACTGCTAAAATAGCGGACAAAAACATTTGAGTCGACAGCATTTTGACAAATTATCTAGCCCCTGAAATTAAAAAATATTAAACCTTTAAATCTTTGCCCATTGAGTGTGTGTTATTACCTTATATATGTGATTAATGAATGTGATGTCAATTTCTAATCCGAGCATTATATTTATATTCATAATCTTTATCTAATAATTATGAGATTGCCGATTCATTATGCATAATCTTTAATAGTATCTCTATTGTTACTCTACGATAATAATCATTTGAAATGATGTCGCGCAATCTTGAATATGTGACGTTTAGTTCAGTTTAACTTTTTTGTGTTGTGTAGATTTCCCAATTTTATAGTGGAGTTTAATTTAAAAAAGTTATACTATCCCCATCGTATAATTAGTTGTTATAAAACATGTTTTGCAATATGAAATTTAAAACTCTACGAGACATGCACGTAAAAAGCATTGAATAGAAATCGTAAGACAAAAATAGATTTCAAAATACTTCTCCTGATATATTATATATAAAGAATCCAGTTAATTCTAAATCGTTTACAGAATTTTAATTAAATTTAATGTGCGATAACGATAAAGGTGAAAACATTAAATAATTACATAAAAACATTCAACAACAACGTGAATAATATTACATAAGGCAATAATCACAATAAGTGCAGTCTTATAAAGATTCCTTGATATTTCCATAAGAAAGAAGGGAAAATGACACACACTTCTTCACAATGAAGTCTTTTGTTAGACTGTTCGACTCTCTTTTAATACGCAAAGGGTCTAATTCCAAACGAAGGTCGTATTTAAAGCAAAATATGTAGTTAAATGCTGTTGGAATAGAGATTAAAGTTTGTAGGATGTTGTTCAGTGTTATCAGTCTGCATTTAATTATTTACTCATACTTTTTATCAAATCTAATCCGCTCTATTAAAATATTATTACAACTCTTCATAGAATTGTGTATATTTTCTAATCTTGAAAATTTAAATAAAGACAATCCTTACTCAATAAAATAATTATTTAGACTTTAATAATGGTTACTTTTGAGTTCGACAATAATCAAATTAATTGGGCAATCAATACAACAACAAAAAATAAATGATACTCAATAATTCGATGGATAATGAACATAAAAATGTATCTACAGATAATCTTTTAAATATACAGGAATAATATATGTAAATGGTGTGGTTAAGTTTATAATATATTTAAGTGCTGTTTATCGACAAGTAGATTTTTAGTATCCGAAAAGATTCTCAAAACAATGAACAAAAATAAAAACAGAAATTATGTCGGTGGAAAATAATCCACGGTATTTTCTCACGTATTGTTTATAAAGAGGCTTCTTTAACAATAGAGGCTAATTTGCATCGACTCTTCTAAGCATGACAATTACATAATCCCTTCATAACAATTACACGCATAATAATCATAGAAAATGTTCAATATGAGGGCAATAGCTCAGGGGATAAGGCACTGTGGTTATAGGTTCAAATCCCGCCCAAGTCAATTAAAAAATGATTTGATCGGTTATTAGGACTGGAAAATCAAATCATAATCGATCGTCTTGAACCAAGTTAACTCTGATTTCTTGTATTGTAAGGTAAATACTGATTATTAAGTGGGTGACCTGTGTAACTAGAAATAGTCATCGACATAATAAGATCATCGACAGACAATTAATTAACATGTTGTGTTTAAATTTTAAAATTAGTAAAAAAACCTTCCGAAAAAGCCCCTCAGTGCGTATATAAATAAATACATAATATATTTAATTATCAGGTAATTTTACAAGTGTCTCAAAATTTACGCTAGATGTACATATTTTGATAAAAATAAATACGATTTTGTATAAATCTAGGTACTTTTTATTAATTTACTGGCGCTAAAAATGGCGCGAAAAATTCTTTATTATAATTGATAATAATTATTTAGATAAGTATACGTTGATTTCTCGGTTCATGAAGATTGAATGGTCAACAAGATAAATAAAAATCAATCAACATCATATGTAGGTAATAGTCTACTTTATTTATAGGTACATATATGTGGAGCAATTATATAAATATACATGTAAGTGTTTGAGGTCAACTACTTGGAATACAAAATTACATACTAATTTCAAGACGCGTGTGTAGTTAATAAAATATTACAATAACTGGAATCGATTATTATTTGGCTCACACTACTTGTTCGAATGTCTGGCTGAAAATATTCGTGTCATCAAAATAAAAATGTAAGAAAATTATAAAATGAGGTTTCTCTTTGTACTGAATCGAGTTACAAAGTCGAGGTTGCCAGGGGTAACAAAATAATGCGGTTCAAACACCCCCAGAATGAGAGCACCAGACTTGACCTCGTATTGCAATATACATATAATTAGATATATTTATTAAAAGTTAAATAAATAAAACTATAGAGCGATTTGTCAAAAAATTTCGGAATTGCTCCATACATAATTTTAATACCGACGGACGCGCGCTTTTTAACATTCATCACCGGATTTGACTGCTAATTGCTTTTTTTTATTTAAATTAAAATATATTAGTAATGTGACCAAATAGTTAATTGTTAAGTTTATCATAATTATAAATAGTTAATAATGGGAGAAATATTTTATTTTTATTTACATCCGCGGCGTACTTCAACATTTTAAGGCTTTATGGTAACTGTCTAAAAATATATATAATATACTATATGTATAGTATGAAATTTTATTAATTGTAAAAAAGCAACACTTTTTTTATCGATAGACTATTGAAGCCATGATTCGCCGAAATGTTTACAGCAATAATCAAATCGTGCAGTCTGACGATGTAGTCCGATACAACCAAAAGCCATACAACGGGACGTTTAAATAACAATATGGCGGACCAAACAGATGAGTTTGACTACTTGTATGGCCTGCTAATATATAGGTGGTATCGGAAAGCCTCATAATTCAATAAGAGAAATATTAACCTTTTAAAATTATTATTAAAAACCATTAATTCTTCCATTAAAATGTTTAAAGTGGTTCGATCCATATTAAAAATATTATTTAAGAACTCAAAACAGTTATTTCTTTTCAAGCAAACCGTGCTATTTTCATTTATGAAGTGTGAGTCATTCGTGTTATTGAAAAATGTAAATAAAAAATATATAATATATATTTGTTATTTTAGTGAGATACGTGAAAAATGTCTCATTGGATATAAACAAACAATCATTGTTTAATAAATTATTATGACTGATATTAAATGAATTCATGGATAAAACCTTGAGGTAATTATATTCTATATATTAGAAGGAATTTATACATACTTGGAAATATTGTAATATGTGACATGTGATAGTTTACCTTTGAGCAACAGTCTATTTAATATAAGAATCACGTTTAGAACAACCCACATCGTCGTTTGGCAACAAAACCTTGAATGCATTTCGGATGTTATTTTGAATGAAAAACACGCTTCAGAATTTTTAAAATAAACATTATCATTGTCTGTTGACTGTGATGATGAGGTCATTTGAAATGAAACAAGGTTGTATCGGAAATAAGAGTCTTAATGGGTATTTTTACCATAAAAATATTCATAGATTTGAAGCGTGGGAGTTCTTCTCAAAATAAAACCTACTATAAAAAATAATATATTTAAATGATATATTTTACAAATCAATATAAACCAAGAAATCACATTGTTATTTTGCTTACGTCATTTTATTTTTCAAAAAATAAAACATAAAGCTAGTTCCGTATATGTATATTCTGACGATTTAATAAACGTGAATTCCATTTATAACACTCGATAGTCGATTGTAAGAGAGGTGAACGTAATTTTGGAAGGTCACACATTCAAAACAAGGTTGGTCTGTTTCCTGTACATACATACATACATATATTTATAATAAATACCTTGGAATAATTAAGTTAAATTGTCATAAAATCAATATTGGTCTTTTAATAATTCTAAGTTGAACGTGTGTCGCTTTTTACTAGGTTATATATTTTTAATAGTGACACATTAACAAATCTTCAATATCTACAATTAAAATTTAAAATAATGATCATTTAAATATTTATTATTTAGCGTCTACATCCGTCATGCCAGACAACTGTATGTATAAATATCAAGATGGCGGACTAAGTAGATGAGTCGAACCACAATCCAAATTATTAACGGTGCTAATTGAGAATTCAGATGAACCGATACAAGTGCATGTATAAATATCAAGACGACAGAAATATCAGAAGCATTCCAGACTCGTCTACTTGGTCCGTCATCTTGATATTTATACATCCAGTTGTCTGGCATCGGAGGTATCGATGAAATGTAGTGTAGTCTCGATAATTCGACACTATTTTTTATTTATTAATAAGTACATATTATATTATTATATCATACTCTAGTACCACTAGAGCATTACGGGGGATCCCAAGTCGCAGTTATAATAATGCAATTCGTCATTTTATTCTTGTATCGATATCAGAGGCGCCTGGCAATGCATAAACCCCCTCCCTCGCCACGCCATCGCCAATATGGGAAAAATATACCATAATAATGTGTATTTTTTCCTCCTATATTTTTTCTCAAAATCTTGAAAATTGTATAATGTGTCGTCTCTTAATGAATTGAAAATATTTTAATGGTTTAATTATTTAATAATAATTTGATATTTCCCTGTACTTTAATAGGCCGCCTCGAACTGTGGCTCTATTTTTGTAAACATTTCGGCCGACCATGGCTCTGACATTTTTACAACGAGGTCTGTCAGTTATGTTTATATGGGTGAACCTGAGGTGTGTTCTACATTATCATAAATAAAAAAAACTTGTTTTTGAGATTGTATTAAAATAATGTGTAAGCGATGAATAATTACGATCGGCGGAATTCCCCATGGCTTTTCCCCATAACCTTCCTGTTGGCCATGATCTCCGATAGTGATGATGTTATAATAATATTTGGAAAGTTTATCGCAAGGCAATATTAGTGTTTGTATGTGTGGTTTTGTGCAGGTGTTTTTCATTTAGAAAGTGTGTCATTCGTTTATAAGAATTATTGATTTCGGCAATATTTTAAAATAAAACATGCATTTCCTCAAGTTGCATTCTTGACATACTAATTATGAGTAGAAATCATATCTTTTTTATAATAAATGTAACATCACATTTATCAAGGTTGCCCACAAACAGATATAAACATACACAATGGGTGTTGCTAAATAATTAATTACACTTTCACATACCTATGACATTAATTAACGACAGGTTTACAAACGACGTTACTTAAATTAATTGATTATTTGGTAACATCGCGGTCTCGATTTATTTAATCTAATATTATTATTTTTATGGAAAGTTTATCAGTTATTAACAAATAAGTCCTTGTCGTCCAATTAAATATTACTTATTATATGAATGGACTAAACGTAAATTCCTCAACGCGAACGATTAAATAGAGCAATGAATTAATACAATTCTTGACCAACAAAATGACAATGATGTAATTATTATTTTTACATATAGTCAATAGGGTGGAAAAATTTGAATGAAATTTTGATGAAATAATATTAATATTTTTGAAATTTGCATTCAACTTTATAGTTTGTCCTATGAATATGATAGTTATGATAACTGTATACGTATTGATTTATTATCAATGATCTAATATCGAAACCAGAAATGATGATAATATGTAAGAAATCCATTAGAGATTATGGGTTATTTTCAAATAATGATTATCGACGGAAAAACAAAATTATTAATTTTTAATAATTGACCGATTAGAATTGACACTTGATTTATGTGAAAATAATGAAATAATTTGCACTTACCTTCGGGACAATTTCTGCTCTTTTTAAACCACTTTTTCAAAATAGACCCTTACTGGGTCGAACTGCAATGAAAATAATAAATAAAAAAAAACATTTTAATAAGCACATAATATATTATTATTATTTTATTTTCCACGCACACTTGACTGTGACATTTTTACTGATTTTTTTATTGGATACAAATTATATTTAAAAAAACCACTCGATTCGAAAAAATTGTTCCACATATATTAATAAATATTTTCCCACACTACACGTCAATGAACTATGTATTTTTGTAGACTATTCCAAAAAAAAATCTACTTTGAAAGAACTCGGTTATTGAATGAGATAAAATGTCAATACTATTTAAATCGCTGTCAGGCTATCGGAGCTATGGTCCGCCGAAATGTTTACAGCAACAGCGTGAGCCGGCCTCACGAAAAATAACTAGGAGATAAGTACGAATAATTTAAATCTTTGTTAATTATAATCAAAGCTCGTGCAAGACGAAAAATTGCTCACAATCGTAGAGCACTGCGCGGCATACATTTTTATTATGTGGTAAAATGTATTATTCTATTTGAATTTTCGGATATTAACCGAGCAACCTTATAACATAAATTTTCCATTCTAATTTATAATTTGTCCCATGAATATAATATTTGATGTACTGTAGATGAATATCATATAATGTTTTGTGTAAATATCAGAGAGTTGAAATAAAATAAAATAATGAAGCAAATCGTTGCAGAGCTCTAATACGTGGAAGTAATTCATCACAACCACTTGGAGTAGGTCTGATTATATTTTCAAAATAATGGTTTGTGACTTTTTTGTATTGATTGTGAAGAGAAGTACTGAGAGTGTTAAATTTGGTCACCAACAAAGCGTTTTGATTTTACAATCCAGGGAATTAGAGTAAACCAGATGTGGAGGTGGCTTCATCTGTTTCTACAGAATGTGTTTTTTACACTAAATATTTTAAAAAGTTGTAATGTTTTTTTTTTCTCTCTCTTTTCCATGTTAGGATATTGCTATTATAAAGGAAAACGTTGCAGAGCTTGAATACGTCAAAAAACTTCACCACACCCACTTGGACTAGGTCTGGTTATAATCAAGCTTAGGTTAAGTGGATTGTTTTTGGGGTATTTATTATAATACAATATTATCATAGATTAAATAATCTTATTATTATACAATATTATCATTGAAAAAAAATTAATTTACGTTCATGAGATATGAACAACCTGGGAATTTTTAAAATAATTTTATCGTAATACTCAATGGAATGTGTTGGATGGGTGAGTCAACTTGAACAAGTGACATTGCTCAACTTCCACACTGTCCAAATCTGATTGAACATTGAATTCCAAGTGTAAATGAATAATATCTATTTAAAATAACAGGTGGTCAGTGAAACGGTTTAATAGTTTCGTGGTCTGGTGAACACCAATGTCAAAGAAACCAGAATACTATTTCAATGACAACACGACAAGGAAATTTAAATATGCCAAAAAATGTGTAACACTAAACAAGACTAAAAGCATTAGTCAAGTCGTAACAATACACTTTGTAAATGTTTAAAATATTATTTTTGTGGTCGATATGATTCGGCGTCCTCGTTTAGTGTTTCTTATCAGAATTCTAAATACAAACTAAAAACCACACCACAACATTATTAAATAATTCATTATAATTAAATCACTGTGATTTTAATTATTACTAGTTTCACAGGTCACCGACAGGGCGCACAATCCAGGAAATCAGAATAAACCAGGATTGAGATTTTTTTTCAATATTATTCCCGATCGTCCAATCGTAATAGCCAAATCTAACTCTGCAACAATTTCCTTTTGATCATTAACAAAAAAACTACGATTGCACATTCTAAAGAAACATGATTACATACACATCATCTCCACATCTAATTTACTCTGATTCCCTTGATTGTAAAATCAAAACGCTCTGTCGGTGATCAAATTTAATACTTTTCTCTTGGCAATCAATACAAAAAAGAAATAAACTATTATTTTAGCTTATAATCAGACCTACTCCAAGTGGTTGTGATGAATTACTTCCACGTATTAGAGCTGTGCAACGATTTACATCATTATTTTATTTCAACTCTATGATATTTACACAAAACAATATATGATGTGCATATGTATACACTTATTATGCATAAATTAATATTATTATGCCATAAGATCTTTTTTGGGAATTTTAAATTAACTCCATTTTATGTTATTTATAAATAAATGCGTCTTTCAGCTTGGATCGGATTTTTGTGTGTGCTGTGAAATTTAAACAAAATGGACTTACGCAGTCTGCAAAGAAAGCCGACGATATATTTTAATTATTATTAATGAGAAACTGATTTTTTGTAGATTGGTGTTTATGTTAATAAGCCATCGAATCGTGGGTAGACAATGTTCTTGCGTGGAATTTGTGAAAGAATGCCGGCCGATTAATTTAATGTGGTTTGTTGGGACCGTGTGGTGATTGAGTCACTAATGTACACTGTAGTTAAAATGAGAGTTACCAAGATGTAATCAAGAGTATGTTTTAGTGAAAACTGTTAGCACGTCACACCAGCACGAGAGTCACAAGTGAACTGGAGAGTTGTCCAACAACACCATAGGAATGCCTCGAGGACGCCACACATCAATGTGTCACGTTACCAACAATACACATAAACAAACTAATTATTAATAACCACTAGTTAAACATCGCCTAAAATACTAAACCTGTATCTAATCATCGGGAATCGGGGGAAAACATGCCATCGAAACGGTGACGTGATGTGTCGTGTGTCTATTGTTGTGGTTCAGAATGACGTCATGTTCATTACACGATGAATAAGGCTATGTTTTATTGGACTCAATGAGATTTTTTTCATTTAGGCTGGGAATTTCTTGGCGGGCGTTGCCGTAAACGTATACGTAAAGACGGTAATAGAGTTGATTTTGAGTTTTTTGTGTTCATTAGTGCCATAAGTGTAGCTAAGTAACTTTACTATCGTATTTATGGTGATGTATGCATGAGCATCCATTACTTTATGGGCTCTTAATAATAAATATATTATATATTTTTTATTTACATTATTCAATCACACACTTTGTTTGAAAATAAATAACTGGTATCGGATAGATTGGTATATTCAGAATGGCAATTTGGGACGACATAATTATAAAACACGGTTTTAATGGCCCGAAATGCTTACAAAACGATTCTCCAATAACTATTCAAATACGATAGTATATATCCTTAGCTTCAAAATTCATATTTTGAATGTTTTAATTTCAAAGCTGAAGCAGCAGGAGAAGCGATGTTACTTTGTTAGCGGTTTGACGGCAACTGCACATTACGTAACATAAAAAATAGGCCAACTTTACGCGAATGCCCAAATTACTAAGGCGCAATTTACAAATAAATAGATATGAGGTTTTCTGCATTACTTAATGGAAAATATTTTAAAAGTACTCTAAATTCGTTTGTAGACATTCGTTTTTTTGGACTTATGTCGCCCCAAATCACCATTCAGTTCCAATGTTTTAGGAAGAAAAAGGGCCAAACTTCGGAATCTCAGCTTAGAAGCTGTAATTTTGCATACACTTTATTTTGGTATTCGAAGGGTGGTCTGAAAAATTGATTCAAAATTATTATCAATAGGTACTATTTGTGTGACGCCATTTACAATTATTATTTGGACCTTGAGTTTGTAGAATGAACTTCAAAGATAACAAAGCATTTTATTTGTCGAATTCGATTTGACCAATAAGAAGATATCAAGCACACACATTGGAATATGTACGTAAATTATTATATATTTTTTCTAAAAAATATTCTCGGACATTGTGCAAGAATGCCTTGTTATTGAGATTGTCCTTAACAAATACACTGATGGGAGGTTTTTCCCCACCACGTGTTATGTAGACATTCTAATACAGGTACTTCTTTTGCTATGCAACATACACACGTGTATTTACTATTAAATATTACGATTTTACGTACATTACATAAAGAGTCGCAGACAATGAGAGAGAAATTCAATATGCATTAAAATTCCTACGAGATTCCAATTGGAATGAAGTATTTCTTATTATAAATATTAAATTATATATTATTTAAAAAAAATAACCAATAAATACTAAAGATACTGATTTCATAAACAAAATAAATTATTTAATTGTTTACGATACTAGCACCATCTATGTTTTATATGACATAACATTTTCTAATATTTTTAACGGTTGTGTTCTTGGCTAAAGTTTATATTATTATTTATTACTGAATTATATTATTATGAATATATATTATTGATTTCATATCAAAATAAAATAAATATATTTTCATGGGGCCGATTCGATATACATTTATTACGATTTTACGATTACAATTATTTATATGCATATTTCGATGTCGCAATCAAAGAAGACTTATAAATGACCGGCAACCTTCACACTGAATATCTTATTTCAATTAATAAAAAAAAAACATTTATATGTGTTAAAAAAGATTATCCGTTAGGTTTTGTTTTGATTTATAAACAGGTGCCGACACTAGATTGGAATTTGATTAGAGTGCCCGAATTTCACCGAATATGATGGAAAGCCCTTTTCAGATTTATTATTGTATTAACCACCCTTACACTATATCCCTGTCTTTGTCGCACTCTTTGTATTCCCATAGCCGATTCAACTGTTTGAGTATTGCCGTCCCTTTCGCAAGTTCCAACCAAAAGCTTTTCAAATGTTCGTCCCGTGAGAATTTTCCGAATTGGGCTTTTATAGAATTAGTATTAAAAAATCCAATTCTATGTAAATAATCTACCAGAAACTGTATGTTAACTTATCGACTTTCTCATTGGAGTGTTATAAAATGATTTTTAATATAATTATAATAGTTTTGGAGGTTGTGGATAATGTAGACATGCGCAATGGAAGTACTATGGCTTTGGCTTATACTGTCAGGGCAGTCGCTTAAGAACAACCTTACAAAGAGGGCCTTTAGTACCACAAATATCGATAGTACTCATTAGATTATTAAAGTGATAGGATATCAGTGTGACTGTTAGCTTCTTGACTTTAGGATTTATTCTATTTCAGGTAATAATATTTATTTAATAACATTATACTGCACGCGCGATTCAACCCATGGGTTATCAACACAAAAACGTATACACATACAAAAAAAATGAATTAAATATTCAATCTTACTACTAATGATCTTAACTAATTGTAACCCAAGATATATCTATATTATAATATTTTTTGTCAATTTGTGAACAGGCTTTTGTGCTAATAACCCATCAAATTAAATTTGTAACTAAGGAATACTGTAAGCATTTTAATTTTTTTATAAATAATACATAATACACTTGTTTTAAATGTAGTGCATTAACGAGTGAGAGTTAATAGGCTTTCTGACACTGAAAAAACCGTTTTCAAGCTGAAACAACCTCATAGACACACAACCCTTTATAAATGAACTTATTATCCTTCGTAAACAGACTTTAAACTGAGGGCTGGTAAGCATTTTCATTTTTTTTAATTCTAAAATATTTTCAAGTACTTCCTCCTGTCATTAATTATCATTTTTGATATGAGAAAGGAGGCTTTTATCCTAACATACTAATAGTAAATTATCAATTGATTGGATTAATAATAGAAATTCTTAAGGCCTTGTTGAGAAAGTGAAGAATAAAAAGACGTAAACCAGTCTTATTTTTTAATAAATATATTTAAAAAATGCTTATAGAACGACCTATTAAAAATATCATAATCTGTATTCTGAAAATAAATTTTCATTCATGTAGAAAAGTATAAAAGCATTTCTCATAAGAGTTAAAATTTTGGTGAAAATTCTACAGGTGTCTAAATTCATTTATAAAAAAATTATAGCTGTGATTAAGTGGATCTGTTATTTTATTTTAGGTTTTGTTATAAATCTTATGAATAATATAATTATTATAAAATAAAATCTAATTTATTTATTGATAACTGCACCGGTTAATATTTAAAGATAATCCAATACAAAATAAGAGATTCGTGTAAATATTATAATAAATAATTGTATATATAAAGTGGAGGGAACATAACATTAAAGAAGATAAACTTTGTGAAACTTTCAAGCGTCTGTTTTGAATCTTCAGTTGAAGTTGTATGCACTTACAAATTGACTATTTGAATGTTATAAACAGACCTAGTCCAAGTTGGTGTGATGAAGTGCTTTGACGTATTCGAGCTCTGCGACGATTTTCTTTATAATATTGATTTTTATTTCAACTACCTGATATTTACAAAAAACAATATATGATATACACTATAAAAATTAAATTAATATTATTATGTTTAAGATTGTTCTGTTAATATCCGAAAATTCAAATATATTTTACCACATACAAAACAATAAGCCGCGCAATGCTCTACAATTGTGATCAATTGAAAATCAGTTTTTTCACCATCTTGGATGTGGTTTGGTAATAAGATTAGAATGTTCTTATAAATGTATTACATGATAAACAAAGCCTTAGAATTTATAGTTCAATTTAAAATATTATATAGTAGATAAATTATTTGAATGTAGAATTTAGGGATCGTAACTGATGCAGACGTTTTTTAACATTCACCGGAAGATTTAATTGTTAATCGCATATTTAATTCAAATAAAATATATTGATAATGTGGCCAGATAGTTACTTATTAATTTTCTTAAAAATTTGAGTAGTAATTATTGATATATTTTTTTCCACATTTCGAAGTCTAACAATGTTATTGTGAAATAGGTCAGCGTTTCGATTGGAATTGCAATATTTATATATTTGTTGGTGGTTTGATAATTGCTTGGGGCATATTAGTGTGGGGGGGGTGTCACCTGCCATGCCGCCGCCCTTATAGCCGCCCCCATAGCCGCCCCCATAGCCGCCCCCATAGCCGCCCCCATAGCCGCCCCCATAGCCGCCCCCATAGCCGCCCCCTGTCACCCACACCTGCCTCTTTAGTTTTGCTTTCACGGAACATCGTCTAGCCAAACAACACATAAACTAGCGCCTCAAGTTATAAAAATCATTTCGTGGTCTGTGTTGATATAATATTTAATTCAGCGAGGCAAAGTTTTGAAATAGCGGTAATAATTTATGGAATTAAGTTGTTTTGGAGGGTTGTTGTTCCACCCCGCTGCAACCAACCCCTAAGATTTAATAATAATTCATCGACGTGAAGCATTAAAACTACATAATTTAATTATTAATATCCAATCTATACACAATAACCACGATGGAAATTTTTTAAAAATAAAATAGGGACCATTTACCCACAATTGCGACTGAATGAACAGAAATTAATCATTCTTGAGCATTCTTATTTATACGTCTAATTATTTATTTAAAGAAGATAAACTTTATGAAAATTTTGAATCTTCGGTTTAAGTTGTAGGGAATGCACTTACAAATTGAATATTTGTATGTAATAAATGCTTTGACGTATTCGAGCTTTGCAACGATTTCCTTTACAATATTGATTTTTATTTTCAACTACCTGCTTTACACATTATATGATATACATCTACAGATATACTTATAATATTCGTGGGACAAACGAGAAAATAGTTATTTTATTTTATTATATTATTATGTTATAAGATTGTTCTGTTAATATCCGGAAATTCAAATAGAATAATACATTTTACCTCTTAATGAAAATGTAAGCCGCGCAGTGTTCTACTATTGTGAGCAATTGAAAACCAGTTTTTTCACCCTCTTGGACGATGTTCGGTAAAACGATTATAATATTATTACATATGTTAAACAAAGCCTTTGAATTTATAGTTTAATTTAAGAGGCGAGATTAGTTACCAAATTGCCGTGATTAGTCATTTTTCTTGCACTTTCTTTTCATTTTGACATTTGCTCTGCTATACTAAACAACGAGCATATTCTATATGTGTGATTTTCATTAATTTTTGCTTGATTTATATGAAATATTATTAATAATTATTGTCTTTTATTGTTTCAGGTGTCATGGCGGGTTCATCGAAATTATTTAATTTTTAGAGCGTAGTTTAGTTTTAAAATAATAAATTTATTAGGTCATAAAGAAAATGTTACAATCTGGGTTTCCATAGAAGGGATTTATGCTTATTGAATTACAGTATGTATTTCAGATGATAATTAAGTATGTATTTTAATAGTTTAGCTTGTAGAAAGAAGTGATGTGATGGTCGGAGATGAAGAGATCTGACTTTAGCAAACCAGGGATGAGTTTACAGTGAGTTTGGTGTTGATTGTTATAAAGTGATAATTAGTGATCGGGAATAATGGGAATAGGAGTGAAGTTGAGTGTGTTAGTCATATTTTTGACTACACTATTTATAATAACATCCTGCAGTTTGGAGCCACTTGAAGTTATACAGTTTGAAGCTGCTTTTCAAGGTATCTATATTTTTTTATATAAATCTTTTAATATTTTTAAAGCGTGTGTAATATTCACACGCAAAATACATATATTTTTTTAATAGAATAGAAAATACAGGTTAAAGGGTCCCACAGTTTGCATTAATGTGATCAATTTCCTCTTCTGAGGTTTATGTCATTGTGAACTTGTTAGTATAAACCATAGACTTGAAAAAATCTGTAGTGTCCATTTAACCCCATTTGCTATTCAATACCCAACATATTTATTTTTTATAAATATTATTGAATTTTAGAACACGTTTGATATTAATTAAATATATTCGGTACGACTTCAATCCTATTTAAGTATGAATACACCTTATTGTACATTAAGTATTTAAAAGGCCATTTTACTGAATATTTATATTTATATATGTATATATGCCTAGAGACACGGTATTTGTATTTATTTTAAAATGATAATTATACTGTAATTAAGGTTATATTTTATTTAAATAATGATTCAAATAATAAATGGGAAAAAGTTACAAAAACCCACTTGCTACAAATATACAATGTAAGATGATTTTAATCAAATAAATATTAATAATAAAAATCTTTTAGTTTAATGAGCTCAAACACTTCTTAGGCAGTCTATACTAGCGTTTTTTGGAATAATAATTTATTTAATTTACATTGGGTTATTTAAAAAAAGTAATTATATTTATAAGCATAGCTATTATTAAATTGTATTACATTGTATTTATGAATTTGTTGATTAATATTTGTTATCGAGGAATTACTCTTTGCATATTTAAATGTTAGATTCTAATTTTAATAATTGATCATTGATATATATTACTTACACATTTGAAATCGATTGTAAACGATCGTCAAAACAGTGAAAATTTCCCTATTATACATTTTTATTTTCATCCCCTTAAAGATCAGATCAGATATATCTAAATTCCAAAGTACTTAATTAAAAAAACTAATAGGTATTATTGAGAAATTGGGAATTGAATATACGCCATAAAAAGGGGTTGTAATTTTTTTTCAAATAAAAATGTATATCATTATTAAGAAATAGGAATTAAATGGCTACACGGAAAAATAAGGATACATCCGTAGTCACGTGTATTGTTGTAGAGTAAGGGGGTGTAATGGGGTGCATGGGGGTGTTATAATGTGGTGTAATAGTACTTGGAATGCCCGAGTATTTCCCATCTGTTCGTGTTGGCAACATCCTATAGGATTAGTGTCTTTGTTTCCTATAAACTGTGCAAGGGATGCTCTTATATCACAACCCCTATTATTGCAATGACTAGTTTGAAGAAAATGTATAGAATTATTAGTAGCCTGAAGGTTATTTGAGGCTCTAATGAGTCCCATTGTTCAAGAACATACCCCATGGGAAATTATAAACCTTTATCATCAATTAATAATTATATCTCCTACACAATGTATTAATCAATTTTATATATATTTTGTGAGCAAAAAGGGCGTTGAATATGTATTTTATGTACACATGTACAGGATATTTGATACGATGAAGAAGTAGATACACGTTTCGGTTGTCATGGTTAGTGATTTGTATCACGTTACTCAGTCTGAGATGCTTGTTTTATATGTATAATAAAATTAATACACGAATATGATTGATTCTCATTTTAAAAGAAATTAAACGTATGTTTAGTATACGATATTCTTAAAATCAATGGACAGTTTGTTACCTCTTTTTCCAAATTGATTTATTGATATAAATACTTAAAAATTATACATCCCCAAAGTTCCAATAAAATTATTATATCGTATATTAGGATTGCCGGCGAAAAGACAACTGGATGTATAAATATCAAGATGGTGGACCCAAGTATATGAGTTTTATAGTGACACAACAAAGAAGTCTTCAATTTGTATATTTTAAATAATCAAAATATTTATTGTTCAGCGGCTACAGCCATCATGCCAGACAACTGGATGTATAAATACCAAGATGGCGGACCAATTAGACGAGTCAAACCATAATCAAAATGATTAACAGTACTAATTGAGAATATACAGATGAACTGATACCACTAATTTATTTGAAAGCAATACAACTGTGTGTATAATTTTCAAGACAGGGGACCAAGTAGACGAATCTGAGTGAGACAATGTGTTTCCTTTATCAAACACTGCTTGGTCCGCCATCTTGACATTTATTACATCATTATAATATATTAAGGTTAGGTTTTTTCATGCTTAGTAAATTTGATTTAAAAGTGTTAGTGATATCTAAA